>JABUQX010057585.1:17500-30000 GCA_015478945.1 Trachelipus rathkii
TCAAAACTACCCAGATTTGACTCGACAGGTGATTCCATCACCTGATTACTTATCATAGAAGTGTCACTAAGGGTTTTTTCTGCCTTACTCTCAGTTCGACAAAGGAACCTTAAGAAGGCATAGTCAGAAGACATACGACGATTTGGAATAGGAGAAGAATAGATTTCAGACATAGACTCCGACAACTCAAAACCATCAACACAACCAGTTTGGGCCCCGGAATTCAACGAGATACCATCCTCCACCAGAGGATTGCCCATGTATAACCCATTAGAAGGACCATTTATAACCTGAGAAGAAGATGTACCTACAAGTGTAGTTGGGGAAGAATAGGTGATGTGTTCTATGTGTAATCCATTACAATCATTTATTGAAGAATCTAACTCAGTGGGAATACTTAGTTGAGCATATTCACTGATTGATAAAGGGGAATTAATTTCAAAACCAAGAAAATCCTCATCATCATCAAAATCCCCAAAAATAGGGTCATCCACCTCTCGAGTTTTATCCTCGACTATCTCAGCAGGTAACTCATCGACCATTTCTACCGCAGGGAATTCCTCAGCCAATAATTTCTTAAAATGGGGATTATTTTTTAAATAATTAGGAACCTCAATCCATGGTCGAAGCTGAGAATAGTGAGCCTGTATTTGATGATTGGGATTATTTACTCTAGATATTATATAAGTAAGATTATTTCCGTGAGCTTGGCGAATAATAAAAATGACCTACATAACCTGTTTTAAATTTATTAATAACCAGATTACCTGGCATATGTGTTTTATAAGCCACTCTATCCGATTTTGTAAGGGGAAAAATGCTTGGACGGATCACGCCAAAACTGTTGATGACACGGATTGTTTAAATGAGTGGGCATGTTTCAAGAGAATATCCGAATGTGTAGCATTGATAGCCGAATGCCTTGTATGATTATAAAATAACCGCTTGAGGCAACTGATCATCCCATGAAGATGGATTATCTTGGGCCAAAGAACGTAATAATTGTAACAGGGTCCTATTGACTCGTTCAGTGACACCATTGCACTGAGGCATGTGGCTTGAGATTACCACGTGTGTGATGCCAAATTCATTTAACACAATCTCAAAAGGTTCACCCATGAACTCTAAACCTCGATCACTTAAAAGGCGCTCCGGAATATTTGTTAGGAAAGATAAGATTTTATATTTAAATGCATTTGCCACTGTCTGACTTGTTTTGTTGCTTAGAGGAACCACCGCAACGAATTTCGAAAAATGGTCGATAGCGACTAAACAGTACCCATGATTTTTCCGTGTGCGAGGCAATTGCAACAAATCTACTGCTAACAAGTCATATGGGTATGATGAGATTATCTTCATCATCGGGGGTTTTGCAATATTTGGACAGGTCTTGGACAATTGACAGTGAGGGCATGCTTTACACACATCTGAGACTACCTGGTTGACACGAGGATGCCAAAATTCCTCATAAATTAAGGAATTAAGTTTATTTCTCCCTATGTGGCCATAGTCCACATGATATTGGGTCACTATGGAAACCAAAAAGAAAAAGGGAATGACGAATTTTTCTTCATCCCGGTGCACAGCATATAAAATGCCATCTTGAACAATCATCTTGTCCTTCATAAATTTGAATATATTTAACGACTTAGGCCACCTTAAAGTAGGCAAATCGTCACGAACGACTCTAGATAATGTCTTCAGAACCTTATCTGTCCTTTGCTCTTTTTTAATTGTTTCAATATCTATATTAGAATTTTGTATTAAAGAAACATGTTTACGTGTATTAGGTGTACTAGTGGCAACATTAATTAAGTTTATTTGGACAATATGTCCCTCTGAATATTTGTCATCAGGAATTAATAAATTATAATGTATCCCTGACACACAAGATAAGTGACAGGTGTCAGAGAAATTTCCACCATATATCATGGGTTTAGCACTCGTATAATAAACCATTACCTTACACTTGATTAAATTTGCAAATACTTGAATTAACTCTGGGATTGGTACTTGCCCAGGGTGGGATAACGAGCGCAACTGCTTAAGAATATTTCTCCCTTGAAGATTATATTTCTTTGGATCTTTTAATAATTCTGCGGCCACTTTCTCTCTTACTTCAATATGAGAATCCTCAGAGCCCTCCAGCCAAAATGCAAAGCATCTAAAAAGCGAGTCTCCTCCTCCTGGAATGAGCAACTGCTTAAATCCTGGAGGAATATAATTCTCATTGAAACATCCTTCGTGTGTTACTCCATCATCAGCTGCCTCCTCCACTGGGACAGGTGACCGAGACAAAGCATCTGCCAGAATATTTTTCTTACCACTAATATGACGAACTTGAAAATTGTACTCTGAGAGTTCGTCAAGAGTACGGGCAATACGCCCATCTGCAGACGACATATTATGCAAATATTGCAATGGCTCATGATCACTATATATGATGAATTCCTTCTCATTACATAAAAAGGGACGTAACGCCTTCACAGCCCATCTGAGAGCGGCTAATTCACGTTCTACCGTTGAATATCTCTTCTGTGCCTCGGAAAAAGTCATCGAAATGAAGGCAATGGGATGATTATCTTCTCCCTGTTGTTGTGACAACACTGCCCCAGCTCCAATATCGGACGCATCCACATATAACTCTAATGGAGGGGCATCGACATTATAATTGGGAAAAGCCAACAATGTAGGACTGACCAGTGATGATTTCAATTTCTCAAACGCTTCCTGACAATCAGGTGTCCATCTGACCACTCGACCACCAGTCTGACAAGACAAGGGTTTGGCAATGGATGAGCAGTGAGGGATATGGCGCCTATAAAAATTGACCAACCCAAGAAATTGTCTCATCTGCTTAACCGTGGTTGGGATGGGAAAATCCATTACACCAGCCAAATTCTTCTGCAGAGGAAGAAGTCCCTGATGATTTATCCGATGACCGAGAAAATCAACAGACTCTCGACATAACCTGGTCTTGCTTGGCTTGAGTTTAAAACCATTTGCATCCAAGGCTATTAAAACTTTTTCTAAAGATTGAATATGTTGCTCAAAATCCTGGGACCTGATGATTATGTCATCAAGATATGCCATAACCTCAGTCCAAGGTATACCTGACAGAGCCAGCATCATACCCCTTTGAAACGTTGCCGGACCACCCTTTACTCCAAAAGGCATCCGGAGGAATTCATAATGAGACAGAGGAGTTGATAAGGCCGTCTTTTCAATGTCACCCTCTGCCATCTCAATTTGGTAATATCCACGTACTAAGTCGATAGTAGTGAATATTTTTGCTCCTGACATATTGTAAATAGAATTTATAAGATTTGGCAACGGGAATGCATCTCCCTTTGTATGTCGATTAAGAGCCCGGTAATCAATACAGAGACGAAGGTTTCCTTACCGGGACTATAGGAGCGGAATATGGCGAGTTACTTTTACGAATGATCCCTCCTTCTTCCAATTCGCCGCACTGACGCTCAATTTCCTGAGATAATGGTCCTTGAAACCTTCTGACAGGCACATGAATTGGTCTATCAGTGGTGAGCTCGATTTGATGCTGGACATTACGTGCTAGACCCACGTCCTCATCCCCAGTGCTAAGAACTGTTGAATATTTCTGAAGGAGATCAATTAACTGTCCTTTCTGGAAGGAATCCAATTGAATATCATCAAATTGGAACTCTTCCATAATTTTCTCACGAGTCCAATATGCAATATGCACAGACTCATCCACTTCATGGGATGAAAGCTTATATATATTTACATCAGGACTATCTTCGATAGGAAAAGCTGATCCCACAGGAAATCCTTTCGGAATGAATCTGGGACTGTCGCGGCCATTATAAAAAGCGACTACCGAACGCCCCCCTTCATGAATAATTCCGGGAAGAACACAAAGCTTATTCTCCCTCAAGCCTTCTAAATAGAAAGTTTGCAATGCATATGTACAATTACAAAGATTTACTGGAATAAACCCACACTGGTATGCTCCTAATTCACTGTTTTCACTCGTTTGCGGTTCCATGCGAGTATCTGGTTTAGTCGGATCAGCTGCCACTGTCAACAAGCCTTGTCCATCTCTCACCAATAACTGATATCTCGACATGTCCGGAAGTAAATTATTTGCTCGTAAAAGAGGAACACCCAAGATAAGAGACTCCTGAAGCAAATCTGAAGGAACGACATAAAATTCCTCGTCATTAGTGATAAAACCGCTTCTAAAACGAAGACTTAGCTTAACAAAAGAAAATATTTTTATTTCAGTATGGCCAATACCACAAACAGTATGGACAGTGGACGAATGTTTTTCTATACCTACTAGGTTATCAACAACCGAGGACTTTATTAAACTGACACATGCCCCATTGTCCACCAAGCAATTGAATATTTGGTTTGAGTATCCCTCAATTGATGCATCAACATATAAAGGAAGACTGTTTGCCCGACTATATCTTATCTGGACAACTCGTCTATCAGACACATCAGGTTGGGTCTTAGGGTCTAAAAGCTTATTTACATCACTAAAATCCTCCGCAGTATGACCCATAACTACGGAGCCATCCCGTTTAAAGGACTCTTTCCTCCACAAGCACCTGCTTCATGTGCTTCACCACATGCGTTACACACATCCTCACTTTTGTTCCGATGACGTACACTTCGTTGAGGTAATGGAGACTCTCGACTCGCAAGCCGAGAACCACCCACAATCTTTCCCCAGATGTTCAGCAGAGCAGATGGGGCATAGGAGCTGTGGAGACCATTTTTGTTGATTATTTTGAGCGGGTTGTCTCTTGGCTTGTTTTTGAAGACGTTTTGGACATTGTTCATAAGAATGACCAGTCTGCCTGCAATACGGACAGATGTCATTATACGCAAAACACTCAGATAGATTATGGTTATTTTTACTGCAATGAGTACAGAAACGATCTTCTGCATTAGCGTTATTTGAGGAACTTGATGAGTCGTCTCTTACCCGACGACTATCATTTTTTCGTCTTGAACGATCTCTACTATTTGGAGATCTAGAAGTAGGAGCAACAGGCTCGGCTATTGCCGTAGCTGATACATTTGGCTTTTTGGCATAGAGTTGGACTACCTCATCCCAAATGTTTCTTCTCTGAACCTGAGGCTTCACCTGAGAAATAGTGATTACCTCGGGCTCCTTTAAACCTAAATCTGACTGATCAGGTAACAATTCATTACAGTGTTGATTTGCTAACCTGACTATTTGATCAAACTGCATTTTTCGTCCTGAAGATCCTTCAAAATTGAGAATATATTCATGTATGCGCTGTTCCACCTCAGCCGGCAAATTTTGTAAGAAAGCGCGACGTAAATTGTCGTGAGTCCTCATACAGACACCGGGATAGGCTTTATATGCAAGCTGTTCGAGCCTTAATGCAAACATATTGACCGTTTCTCCCGGCTTCCTTTTGGCTAACATGAAGGTTTGCGATGCTTTATCCTTCTTTACTCCGGTTTCATAGTCCCACCATTGGAGGAGAGCCTCCTTAATAGAAAGATACGACGTATCCTCTTGGATTATTTGGTCGTAAAGGTCTGAATAACTACCCTCGAGATGATTTCCCAAAACGGTAATCCAATCCTCTTGTTGATCCGGGTAAGTGACCTCACAATATCTCTCGAATTGTCTAAAGAAGGTTCGGAGATTATGTTCTTTCTTGGAGTTGAACTTCCGTGGAGGTACGGCTTTCGGTTTGTATGCCCTAGTCATGAGCTGAGTTAGCATCGTTATAGATCTAGTAATCATGGCCAGTTGGTTTTCAATATCATCCAACCTGGAAGGATTATCTTGTGTAGCCTGATTATTCGGCATTCTTCCCGGACGGGGGATATACGAGTTTGATGTAGTTGAGACAGTAATAGGTGAAGTGTAAACGGATGTTACTTCGCTTGAAGATTGCAAAGAACCGGACACCATAGGAAGGCGCACAGAATTGACATGAGAATAGTCAAATCTGTCAGATTCATTCGGCAATGAGAATCGCACATTGGGCTTTGGCGTCTCTGGAATATATGAAAAATTCCGACCATCATGTTCGAATGGAAATCTTGGTCTGTAGATTTTTGTGTTATCCTCCACCAGTGGATGATCTATCACTGGTACACCTCTTCTAAATTTGAGCCGTTCAGCACGCTCTTCAGCCAGTTGTTGTTTGGATTGATCCAACGACACATTCAGTCGCTTCAACTCACTGAAAATCATTTTTGGATTAAAATCTACCCCCTCGGGCATACCTCCCGTTGCACTGTCCAGCTTGCCTTCGTCATCCTTTTCTGAAGAAGTGGACAGATCCTGGTCTTTCGTGAAAGTACCCAACTCGAAAGATTTATCGTCCTGCTGGTTTGCCATGCTGTATGGTCTGAGTTTTCAACACCTTTTTTTATCAAGATTCCACAAACAACAACAACGACAACCACTCCCAACAGATGATTTGACAAAACCTGCTTTACAACACAACAACAGAATATCTTACAACTAGACAATTTAATTACAAAAAACCCTAAACAGGAAAATAGAAAAAACTTCGAAAAAGATGAATACTAATGCTAACGCTGTGTATAAACTACGAACCACTGATTATATGACTTGCAAATACTGCCCTTTACAGAGAGATCCTGGCAAGGTCGCCAATTATGTTATGGTGAGCGATGCGACTTGCAATTTCCTAAGGAACAGGATAAAAAGACAAAAAGAAATAACTAACTCAACAGCTCCAATAAGAAGACAAGCGTGTGGATCAGACACCGCAACGAAATATAATTTATGTTATGCAATGCAACGTAACCCGATCTCAGGTTTGTGTTGAGGACCTCTCTGCGTCCTCCGCCGGTGATGAATATCTTGGCCTGTACACTGATGGATTTAAATAGACTGCAAAAGCGAATATGTGCATCAGAGGAGAAAGAAAGTAGAAAAGGAACAGCAGCGCACAGCAAACAGAATTAAATAAGCAAATCAAGTAATAAGCAAATTATATAAGTAAAACAATTCTCGAACTAAAGAAAAACTCAGGACACAAGCTACAAAGGAAACTCTGCACCAAAGCGTATATACATCTATTAACAAAAGGGATATTTACAACTCTTCCCTTTATGAATGAAACTACATATGCTACCAGATATTATTATCTATCTGTCAGCACATGCACGACAAACATAGAAGGATAGAGCTCGATTTTGTGAAAAGTTATACTTATATGACTATTTAAATAAAGTAACAAAATAATTGACCTGCATGAAAATACCAAAGTACAGATCTCATAAATATTGAAATAGATATAACAAAACTATAGATTATATTGATTATATGGATTATATATATGAAGACTAAGATTAATCTTTAAATCATTTAAATTACACAACAAGAATAAGAATGATAATTAGTTTAATTATATTATAATTATCTTTATATTTACACCTTTAATGATATACTCAACTAATGTATGAGTGATGAATCCTGCTCTCGTATTCTTGTGTGTGACTTTGATTATATAAGAGTCGTAACACTGAATATGAATATTGACTGACTAATGATGGATTCAACTTCCAGATTTCCCAAATATGGATGATTTTATCTCATAAAGTTAACCAAGAGATATTTGGCTCTTAACTTTGATTATGGTTCCAAAATAGATCTGAATTCCCATAGTTGACAATGAATATGATATAGGCTCCCAAACTTGATCCCTGAGAAAAAATCTCAGAGTAAGTTATTTTATCTAATGTGACCATTTAAAAAAATTATTGATTAATTGAAATGAACACCTACCCTGAAGTGGGGATGTTCCTGTATGAGCCTTTGAATTAACTGTCTGACTGTTTGACTATTTAACTCCAGAATTTGATTAATGTGGATTGATTTTTGTATCAGTCAGAACAACAAAAAAGATAATGAATCAGTAATATTTATCAATACTAAATCTGATGGAGAATATTATATAGTTAATAAATTAATTCGTTAATCCAAATAGTAAGATATCTACAGTGTGATAAAAAAAAATAAAGAGATTATGAAAATTACTTTTCACTTCTTCATCACTGAAATGAAATATTTCCTTAATTTATTAGTGAGAACGAATCACAATTTATTTCAATATATATATATATATATATATATATATATATATATATATATATATATATATATATATATATATATATATATATATATATATATATATATATATATATATATATATATATACAAAAAAAAAAAAACAGAATATATATATATATAAAAATATATATTATAATATAAATATATATATATAAATATATATATATATATATTATATTTAATAATATATATATATATATTTATATATATATACTGTATATATAAAATCCATATTAACAGTCAATATTTAGGCCTAGAAGGGGTATTGGTACTACTCTATAATTTAAAACATCTTTAATATACATAAAAAGAGGTAATTTAAAAAAAAAAACAACAAAAAAAACATTGTTTTAAAAAAATATTTAAAAAAAAAAAAAAATTACAAAAAACCATTTTTGTTACAACCCTAGCCGTGTTGCTATGCCTATTGCACTCATGAAGAAATCTCTCCTCGCTATCGGAAAGTCATTACTTTCATTAGATTCACCTGTATCGAGAAATACAAATTCATTGTTGCCAGAATTATATGTTTTCAATTTTTTTTTTTAATTTAGTCGAAATATTTGCTGCTTCATCTGAGATTGTAATATAAAAATAATTTTAGATTGAATTTTTAAAAAATTAAAATCCTGAATTGTAAATCAAAAAATTTTAGTAGTGGCTTTTACTTCAAACTCGGACTAACAATACATTCAAAAAAACATTTCTTGCTAGAACCTTTCTTAAATAATCCTTTCAGAATTTCTTACTTCTTTCTAGTCTTCCTTCTGGTGCTTCTCTTTTCCATTTCATTTTGGTTTAGATGCATCCACTCTCGATCAAAGTCAAATAATTAAAATATATATATATATATATATATATATATATATATATATATATATATATATAAATATTATATATATATATAATATATATATAATATATTATATATATTATATTATATATATATATATATACTATATAGGTATATATATAATATATATATATATATAGTCGTCCCTCGTAGAATGCGATCTTGCTACAGGGTGGTTGGTAAAAATATAATAAAAAATAAAAAATAAAATTACAAAAATAAAATTAAAATTCTGTAATACATACATATGCGTCAAAATTGTCAGTTACTGATAACGATAAGCAGCCTATACAATCTACAGATTCGAAACCACCTTCATCTTCAACTCCTTCAATTTCATTTACACTTTAAAAGAAGCTATTTTTGCGAGCAATTAGATTAACTAAAATTTTATATTACAGTACTTAGGCTATTCAATTAAATAATTACAAAAATTTTACCTCATAATTTAAAAAGGTTTAAACACTGTACATTTTTTTTATTTAAAATAACTTTTTTTTTGTTTAATTTATTAAGATATGTACTGTACAGTACTGTGCTGAAATGTAATAAATAATATACTAATTAACTAGTCAATAAAATATATTTATATACTGTACTGTAAATAGCATTATATCTGCAAATTTATTAAATTATTATTAAGGAAAAATAAAATACTACTGTACTGCTATTTCATTCACCTTATACAAAGGTAAACATTTTAAAATTAATGATTTTTCAGGTGGGGTTAAAGTTATACGCGATGTCACCTATAACGCGGGGAGGTCAGGAACCTAACCCCGCGTTCTATATGGGATAACTGTGTGTGTATATATATATATATATATTATATTAATATATATAATATATAATATATATATATTATATATAATATAAATAAAAATAAAAATATATATATATATATATATATATATATATATATATATATATATATATATATATATATATATATATATATATATATATATATATATATATATATAATATATATTTAAATATCTATATATATAAAATACGTGTATATATAATATATATATATATATATATATATATATATATATATATATATATATATATATATATATATATATATATATATATATATATATTAGGAATGTACCGATAGTATCGGTATCGGTATCGGCAGTATCGGCCATTTTTGATGGTATCGGTATCTGTACTTTTTCAAATGTCTTTCTTAATAAAATTCAGTAATTGATTTGTCATTTACTCAGTTAGGATTATGCATAAAAAATAATATAGAAAATTGATATATGTGAACAAATATAATGATAAAATGACCTCGACTCTAAACTTTCAAAAACTTTAAATATGAAACAAAATTTTCCCACTCGAACCGGTAGCTTTATGCTTCTAGAACGGGTTGGGGATTTTTTGATTTTTTTGAGATTTTTTATTTTATTCACATCTCTTGACGAATCTTTTCTACGATTATAAAATTCCTAAATAATCCTAAACAAGATTACTTTTTTATCAAGTTTAATAATATAATTATTAGTTTAATTAAGATTTAATTATATATATATATATATATAATATATTATATATATAAATATATATATATATATATATCTATATATTACTTATATATATATATATATATATTATATATATATATATTATATATATATATTTATATATATATATAGTGGGCGCAATAAAACCGTCCCATACTACGATAAAAGGAATATCAATAAACACAATCTAACCGCCGACCTACGTAAGTAACATCAGGTCTAATCCAAATGTAGTATACCCCGCTCTGACAATAAATAATATCAGGATTTCTCTACAGTTTAATTAACAGAGCAGGAGATTTTAAAGTCTATGTCGAAATGTTCTCATCAAAGAACAACTGAAAAGTTCTGCACCTTAAGCATGTTATTGAAAACATTTCTCAATAAACGTTGTGGGATGTTGGAAATTTCTTGACGTATGTTGTTTTTCAATGTGTCCATTGTTCTGGGATTGTTTTGTGGTAGACTCTAGATTTTTAGATATCTCCACAGGAAATAGTCACATGGTGAGAGGTCGGGAGAACCACGGGGAGGCACAAACCCTTGCTGATAGTCTTTTCTCTAAAAATGGTGTATTTGGTAGTCAATGACAGATCCGACGTATGGCAGGTGTCCCCATCTTGCTGGAAAAAGGCATAACGCTTTTCGTTTGGAGTTAACTGTGCAGAGAAATCACTATAGACCTGTAGGTAAACATTGGTATTCATAGTTTCATTGAAGAATATTGGACTGATTATTCTGTTACCAGAAAGAGCACACACCAAACATCAATTTTTAAATCGTGTAATGGCATTTGCAAAGGGACTCGTGTGGGTTCTCTGTAGCCCAGTGTCGACAGTTTTGGTAAATTAACGTAACCCGACAGATGAAACCAAGCTTCATCCGTTGAAAAGAAGAGAAACGATCAACATTTCCCCCAGCAAATTCTCTTAGCAACCATTAAACAGTAACTTTTACGCTTAACTTATCCGCTTCTTTCATTTCATGAACAAAACTCCACACAGTAGGGTTTCATTTAAGCCATTAAGGAATGCTTGCCATGCTCTGCATATATGCCGCATTGTTATGATAACATTGTGTACGGTCGTAGGTAGTTAGGTAAATATTTTTTTGATAATCATTTTTTTGTAGATGGGGGCCGGTTTTATGTGTGCCACTATATATATCATATATATATATATATATATATATATATATATTATATATATATTTATATTATATATATATTATATATATATATATTATATATAATATATATATATATATATATATATTATATATATATATATATATATATATATATATAATATATATATATATATATAGATTCGCCGAATTTTAATAAGCAAAAATAATCATTTATGATTTTTGGGTAAGGGTCTATCCATTTTTTGCGTACCAAAATAATGGAAGTTGGCCGCTCGATAATTTTTGAAAAACTTTATAGCATCGGAGTTAATGTTATCCCTGGAGAGTTCAGAACCACCATTCGTTTTTGTAGATTTACTCTGGTTGTAACAGGGTGAGCCAAAATGTTTGACCAGGTGGAGCAAAATTTATCACTTATTAGAGGTAACATTTTAAGTCATATCTCCATATTGGTAATTCTTATACCAAAGTTCATAAAGAGTGATTTGTTAAGGATACTTTAAGGTACATTTGGCCTTTTATGTTTTTTTTTGGCAAAATAATATTTCACCATGAAAATGAATCCAAAAAATTGTGATAAAAATCGAAGAAATTTCCATTTTCGTGGGTGTATTATTAAAAGAAGGAAATAATTTAACGCTATGAAATTTGGTGTGATGATACATACTGAAGTATGTTTAACCTAAATCTTATTTGAAGTTTGGTGAATATTTTTAAAAAATTTACAGGTTGTCCAAAAAATCAATTTTTCGGAAATTCGGTAATTGAAACTTAATATCTCTGATGGGGTAAGTGCTAGAAAATCTGAAAGAATTTT
>JABUQX010057585.1:35000-39627 GCA_015478945.1 Trachelipus rathkii
TACATTTTTAGTTAATTAAGATAATAATATAAGATATTTAAATATGTTTAATATTTTTTTTGTTTTGGAGTATAAATTTTTTCATGGAATTTTGCTCTACAAACAAGGTTTCTACTGTAGGGAATTAAGTCCCCAAAAAGGAGCCTTATTAATATGGTAGTTGTAAAAATTATCTAAGTAAGCACTGATGATGTTATTATTATTATTATTATTATTATTATTATTATCATTATTATTATTATGGTCTTGATTATTTCCTTGACTAATGTTTCTGGTTTTTCCCTAATTGCAGGAGGTCTGATTAAATTAAAATATTGAAAAATCAGGCCTTAGGTCTTTCGAAATAGTGTGTGAGGCGGACCACTAATATTCAGAGTTGAAGTCACGGTGCCACTTCTATAGGTAGGGGTTGAATGTGGAGTGGAGGATGAATTGAGAATTGCTATTATGAAAATAATGTAATTTTAATGAATGATTTTCCCCCTGCAGGTAGATTATTGTGTTACTTAATAATTAATGAAGCCTTTCCTTTTTATCATAGGTGGCAACGAGTAACTTGCTTCCTTGCTTTTTCTTTCATCATCGGTTGCTTCCCGCTTCTTTTAGTCCCCTGCAAATCTTCTGTGCTTCATTTCTCGATTTCCGCGGTCTGTCCGCGGTGATTAGTCTTCCCAGAGTATATAATTGAGTGTTGCTTCAACGAAACGGGAAAGCCACCTATTGTCTCGTGCAGAGGGTGGGAGTGGCCTGGGAGGGACACCATTTGTAGGGGCTGGCACTCCTTTCCCCTTTTTTTTGCAAACCGATTAAAGTTCCCAAGGGCATAGCCCAATAATGTGTAATAGTTATTCCTGATTAAAGACATCTTCGCGAGAATTCTTTTACTTGCCTTTTTGTAACTTAATTCCTGTCCATAATCTCAAGTTAGCTTTTCTTCCTTTTCCTCTTACTGCCTTCGTCTTACTGTACCCAGAAGTAACGTTAGGATCATTCCCCTCTACTGCTTTCTTCCCCTTTCCTGATAACCTTGTACTTCGTGTTTTTCCTCCTACTAACTGTTTCTGACTTTGGAGAACGAGGGTTGAAGTGGTGCGTTGACCAGTGGGGTTGTCGCAGCCAACAGGCGTTCCGATACCATATCAGATCGAACCCAGTGATAGCTGTAACGGGTGGCGAGAGTAACACGTTGGAGCTTCACCAGCGAATTAACGGGAGGATTAGAAACCCTCCGCCTCGCTATCCGCGGCAGCTGCGAAGGTTGCTGTGTCGGATTCGCCACATAGTAATTTTTCTGGCATCCCCAGCGGGATAGCTTGTTGGCAAGTGTTGTTTGTCAGGGAGTTGGATTAGTTTGTTTGAACTAGGATGGGCCAGGAAGGGACGGTTGCCGGCTCTAGTGGGGTTCCCGCGGGTACACCCAAGGAACGCGGGGGTTATGATTTGTTTCTTAGTGCATTAAGAGACTTTCGGACCCTTTATGCCGCGGGTGAGATAGATAGGGACTTGGGGGAGGTTTCAAAGGAGATCCAGCGGACCTTAATTGAGTGTGGAGGTGCGGCAGTGCAACGGGAGTTATCTGAAAAGGAGCTTCAGCATCCCGCCGCCAAGGTTAAATTTAAGGGAGAGTCTGGTCATCCAAGTGGCGATATTTCGAGTAGTGATGGAGATAGTCGGGAGAGTTCTTGGCCGCCTCGTTCAAATTCTGAGGGTCGGCGGGGAAAGGGACCCGCTTGTGCGAAGGGCCAAGCCGCACCGGATGATGGCCGCGGTTGGTCGGCGGATGATCGGTCCTGGCGCAGGGAACAGCGAGAGTTGCTGTTGAACATCGACGAGTCCTTGGCCAGGATTGCCGATACGATTTCTGGTTATACGCGGATGGCTAGGAGTGTGAAACCATTGTCTTTTGAGGTCAGAGGGGCACAGTCGTTCAATAATTTCCTTAGAGAATTTGAGGGCTACGCTAGGGACAAGGTGGGAAATGATCCCAACCGTTGGCTGGTCGAACTACGGGCCCATCTAAAAAGTGACGTACAACGAGTGTATGATAAGTGTTACAAACAAGGAGCAAAATATCTCTCAATAGTGGATCGACTTCGTGAATGGGTGACTCATCAGAAGTTGGAGACCCTCGAAGAGTGGGAGCTGTAATCGTTGATGGGATGAGCAGGTTCATTCCTTCTTCGACTAAATCATTTTCTCCTCAAAATCCATGGTTCGATCGTACTTGTTCTCTGGCCATTCACGCTAGAGACAGTGCGTATCGGGTGTGGTAAAATTCTCGTTCTCCTATCACTCTTGCTAATTTTCATTTGGCTAGAAATCATTGCAGAGGTACTCTTCGAGGAGCAAATCGGACTTTCATTAACGAAAGAGCGCTGACCTCCTTGGTTCTCCTACTGACAAATCTTTCTAGCCTCTTGCCAAGAACATCTCTAAAAACTTCGGTAAATCATCCTTTCCTAATCTTATTCACTCTGATGATTCTGTTGCTAATACTCCAACTGAAAAAGCCAATCTCTTTGGCATCCTATTTTCCTCTAACTCAACCCTGGACGATTCTGGCATTCCTCTTCCTCCTCCTTCTCCTCTCAGGTGTCCTATGCTTTTGTCATTACATTTGATCGGGTGCATGGCTCCTGAAATCTATAAATGTTAGGAAGGCGGGTGGCCTGGATAGCAATCCTCTCCGAGTTTTGAGAGTGTGTGCTTCCGTGCTGACCACGTGCTCTACCCACTCATATGCCGATGACTCGACTCTTCATTCATCAACTCATTTCAATTCTGCTCCCTCTTTTACTGGTAGAATTTTCTCTCGTCTTAATCTTTCCGATTCTATTCTCGCTGATTTGGATAGAATTTCTGGGTGAGGTCGTCTGAACCTTGTGAAATTTAATTCTTTAAAAACCCAACTTCAACAAATCTCCCTCTCTAAGACACCTAACTTTCCTATCTCTTTCGACGGTTCTCTTGTCTCTCCTGTTGACAATATAAACATCCTTGGCCTTACCATAAACAAAAAAAATGTTCTGAAAGGCCTCACATCAAACGGTGCTAGGCGGCGCTCAAAGAACTGGGAGTTCTGCCTTAGCCTGCGAGGGACTTTTTTTCTCTCTCAGTTACCCAGCTAATACAAGGGTCTTTCCACCCTTGTATATAGTACTGCTCTCATATCTGGGGGGGGGGGCTCTGGTTTCAACCGGCTTTTGGATAGGGTCGAGTCAAACGCCAAAAGGCTTATTAACTGTCCTGTACTTTCTGTTCACTTACCCTTCTATTTATGTTGATGCTTTATCTCTTTTCTATAGGTACCGTAGCGGCAAGTGCTCGAGGGATCTTTCCACTCGCGTCCACCACCTTTATGACCCCCCTCGTAGCACAAGGGGTGCTGCGTCTGCACATGAGTTTTGTGTGGATATTAGTAACTCCAGGCTAAGTTCGCCGATGGCTTCCTTCTTTTCCTGCCACCTCTGTTCTGTGGATTCTCTTCCATCATCTGCGTTTCTACTCAATTTAATCTCCCTCACTTGAAGCCTGCGTTTGTTCTCATCTGCGTTATTTTCATTAGATGAATTTTTGAGGCGTTCAACACCCCTTCCTTGAATAGGGTTCTAATAGTGAGCAGCGGGGACAACTGCAAAAAAAAAAATAAATAAATAAAAAATAAATAAATAAAAAATAAATAAATGAAAGGTTCTAATAAGTAATTCCCTAAGCTAACTGAAACCCCACAAGAATGGCCGGCTCGCGCACGGTGAACCACTTTCTAGAATGCTATTTAACATAGCGAACTGAGGAGCTTGCTCTGCTTGTCAAAAAAAAATTCACAGAAGTGGAAGCTGCCCTATCAGCAGCCCCTGGAATCAGCACTGATAGTGACGTAGTGGCTTTCAGCAAATAAACCTACTGAAGATGAAAAGGATTTGGATATGTTAGACTTTGACAAGTTCATGGCCGAAAATGCATTGAAATCTCATTCACCTTCAAAGGAATCACACCAAAGAACCCCATCGAAAAAACTAAAGAGACAGTCATCAAGGAGCTAAGATAATTCAAATTTGCAATCTGTGAAAGAGGAGATGAGGCTCTACGAAAACATAGAGATGCTGCCCACAGATGAGAATCATTTCATGCGGTGGCATGAAAATGCGCCAAGGTTTCCATTATTATCAGTGCTTGCAAGCAAATTATCAACAGCCGCCCGCCGCCCCCCCCGGCGCCCCGGCGCAGCCCCGCCCCGCCCGGGATGGCCACGCCGCTGCCCGACGCCACCCTCGCCGCCCCGCCCCCGGCCGCCGCCTCCCGCCACCTGGTCAGTCGACAGCGAGCGTATTTATAGTGTAGGTGGGAAATGTAAACACCCGAAAAGGAACAGGCTCTCGCCAATACTAGTGAAAGCTTAATGTTTTTTGCATCACAATTGTATTTTTGAATTTGAGTATTGATGATATCAATCTTTATCTTAAAGGAGTAAGTATGCTTATTTCATGTTTGAGTAATGGCGTTTTTTATTTTGTCTTTTCAGCTGATTAATTGAGGTCTCTTCTTTCATTATTTCTATTCTTTATATTGTAGCTAGTTATTAAAGAATCTTCTTGTAATTGTAATCATGTTAAAACATAAAAGCTAG
>JABUQX010057586.1:0-22500 GCA_015478945.1 Trachelipus rathkii
GAATTTCTTGGGCATTGAGAACAAGGTTGGTTTTCAAAAACTTAGTTCCTCAATCTTCCACTTCACATAATCTTTCACACAGCTATTACATCTTCTTTGAGCCACTATAACTCAAACCTTCGTTTGTCCTTAATATTCTTGGTGTTTATTTTTCATGTGACCTTAATTGGAACGTTCATATTACTTCTCTCTTCTAAACAATCTCTAAAGGTTGTGTGTTTAAGGGGCATTCCAGAATTTCCTTTCACGCCAACCCTCCAATTTCGATGATCTTTATAGGGCTGACGTTCGTCCCCTGTACTAGAGTAATGTCCCTCACGCTCCGGAGTGATTCCACTCACACTGCTCTTCTGTTTCAAAAACCATAGATGGGAATCCGTCACTGCACGATTTCTTAGTTTACGCTAGTTCAGAAAGAGCAGAACGGAAAACCTTAAGGATAAGTTGGACAATTGCTTATGGAAACTCAGTATTTACAGAAATAATCTAAAAGTTTAATCAGTCTAAGGTATGAGAGAACTGTTAATCTTTAGCAGAAGATAAAGACATCTTTAGTGCCCGTCAGGAGAAATTAGAGTAGAGAATGAGGAAGAAACAATGTTTTATTTGGCATTTTTAGTAAAATGCCAAGAGCATGAGAGAAATGAACCAAAAAAATTTTTGTTTTCTCTACGTAGAAAGGGTTAATTGATTATTTAGGTATAGGATAAAATTTAGTAGGAATCCGGGATCTAAAAATAAAGTAAGACATAACATTTTGTAGTTTGAGAGAGGACCAATGATTCCCGACAGGCAGAATGCCTGTGGCTAATAGCAATGAGAACGAGCAGATGTTAACCTACAAATAGGTTTTATAAACTTTAAAGCTCAAAGGGAAAGAACATGGAATGTGCATCTCGTTGCCAGAGAGAATGAAAATTAGAATAAAGTCCTACTTTATTCTTACTTTTCATTAATGATCTTCTCACCTGCACATCTAACCCTATCCACTCATATGCTCGATGACTCGACCCTCATTTTTCAACTCATTTCAAATTCTGCTCCCTCTTTTAAACATTCTAGAATTGCCTCTCGTCTTAATCTTTTCGATTCTATTCTCGCGTGATCCTGGATAGAATTTCGATTGGGGTCGTCTCACCTTGTGAAATTCAATTCTTTAAAACTCAACTTCTACAAATCTCCCTCTCTAAAACAACTTCTAACTTTCCTATCTCTTTCGACGGTTCTCTCGTCTCTTCTGTTGCCAATATAAACATGCTTGGCCTTAAACATAAACAAAAAATGTCTTGGAAACGCTCACATCACAACGGTTGCTAGGGCGCCTCAAAGAAACTGGGAGTTTCGTTTAACTGCGAGAATTTTTTTTCCTCTTCTCAGTACTCCCAGCTATCAAGGGTCCTCCATCCGCCCTTTGTATAACAGTACTGTTCTCATACTCTGGGGGGCTCTGGTTCACCCGGCTTTTTTGGAACAGGGTCGAGTCAATACGCCAAAAGGCTTTACAACTGCTCTGACTTTCCAGTCTTCACTTGACCCTCTAGTCTTTGGCGGCGCGAATGTGGTGCTTTAATCTCTTTTCTGTAGGTACCGCAGCGGCAGTTTCGAGGGAAACTTACAACTCGCGTACCACCACCTTACGACGCCTTCGCTACGCACAAGGGGTGCTGTGTCTGCGCACGGGAGTTTTTTGTGTCTGATGTAGGTAACTCCCAAGGCTAACTTACGTTGTCGGTGCTTCCTGTCTTTCTGCCCATCTCTTTTGTTTTTCTGTGGAATCTCCTTCCCTCTCCCTGTGGTTTCCTGCTGAATTTAATCTCCCTCAACTTTAAAGCCTGCGTCTGTGCTCATCTGCGTAATTTACGCTAGTTAGTGAACTTTAGCGGGCAACACCCCCTCCCTGAATAGGGCTTGCCCGTGAGTGGTAGTGACAACTGTTAAAAACAAAAAATACAAAAAAAACTAATTTTTTTTTGCAGAAATATAATATATATATATATATATATATATACTACTATATATATATATATATATATATAATATATATAATATATATTAAATATACTATAGATATATATTCGTCCATCCACCATTCTTAAACACTCCAAGCACTTCTTCACCCCTAGTGTTTGCTGTAAAATACGTCACCTATCTGCTATAGTGATGTCTGAGTAACTCTGGATCTAATCCTACATTTAGTTTTTAAATCCTCACTGATTGAGTCATACCTTTTTAAAGAGCCTTACTTAAAGAATATATTTTTGCACCTTTAACTTATGTCTAACGTGAGAAGCTCTGAGTAGTTTTTCTACGAGCTAACTACCCTAAGGAAATGACTATAATGAAATTTGGACAACTAATCAACGCTACTGGTGATTTCGGAAAGAAAGAGAAGGTTGCTGTATCTGCGGATGGGATGGAGCAGGTTCATTCTGTCTTAAAGGTTATTTTCCTCCTCTAAATTTATGTTAGGCTTCATATTTGTTAATATTACAGCCTAGTAACCCTATGTAAGTCGATAGCCTGATATTAATTATAGCCTACGTAAATCGAGTTCATGATATGCCTGGCTCCGAGGCTATTACAATCCCGTTGTTCAGAGTAATTGCTTCTGAGCTGGCCATTTGTCTTTGGTCTCCTTTTACACACGTTATCATAATGTAATAAATTTTTTATGTTTGACGAGTGCAAATAATATGATCATACAATACTATCAGCTAAATCATAGGCACCAATTAAATATAAAGGAATAAATGAATTCAACTAAAAACAGAATAGAAGATAATATATTATATAATATATACTATATTATATAATATTAGATATATATATATATATATATATATATATATATTATATATATATAATTATATATATATAATATATATGATATATATATATACTATTTTGCTTTACACTTAGGAAATAAGTAAATTATGTACTTATATATATACTATATAATATATATAATATATATATATATATATATATATATATATAAATATATATAGTATATATATACTAATATATAACTATATATATATTACTAATATCATAATATATATTATATATATATATATATAATAAATATATAGTGACATGAGAAATACTATTCTTGGTTCGTTTTTTCAGTTTTTTTCTCAAATAGTGACAATTTTTTTGAGGATAAAAGATTTTCAAACACTTTCATAACATTTTTATTGCTCTTATTTTGTATAGGGGTGGAACAACATCTCAACCATTATTGGTTTTCTTCTTTTTGACATTTTTATGTAATTTTTTTTATTATGAAACCAGCATACCAAAAGTTTCCTAGATAATATGACATTGTTGTAGACTCTCATTCTTCAATTCAAAAAAGCTATTTTTAATTGCAGAAATCTCTTTCTACATTTAATTAATTACCTTTATGACCGTTGAGCATTGCTATCCACACAATATTTTTCGCATGACTCTACCTTCAATTATCTTTTTCTTTTGAAAATCAGCATTATCAATATTTTTCGCATGACTCTACCTTCAATTATCTTTTTCTTTAGAAAATCAGCCTAATCATTATTTTTCGCATGACTCTACCTTCAATTATCTTTTTCTTTTGAAAATCAGCCTAATCAGCCTAATCAGCCTAATCAGCCTAATCAGCCTAATCAGCCCTAATCAGCCTAATCAGCCTAATCAGCCTAATCAGCCTAATCAGCCTAATCAGCCTAATCAGCCTAATCAGCCTAATCAGCAATCAGCTTTTCAATGCCCCAAGAACCTAATTCCTTAATATATACTACCAACGTCGTAACTCTTGTTATTTCATTTTTCTTTGGAATTTTTCTTTTGTAAAGATCACAATGCTTTTCTAAATAAACATGTTTCTAAGGGATTCGGTGTACTAAGGTGATTTAAATTTTCTTGACATCCCACAAGTTGCATGCTCTGACAAGAGGTTTCTTGTGTCCTTGTGCATGATTAATATCGCAAATGGATGGATTTCAATATATATATATATATATATATATATATATATATATATATAATATATATAAGTCGTATATATATATAGTAATATATATATATATATATATATATATAAATATATGATATAGATATACTATATATATATAATATAGTATATATATATATATAATATATATATTATATATATATATATATATATATATAATAATATATATATTCATAATATAATATATTATATATATAATATATATATATATTATATATATATATATATATATATGTATATAGTATATTATATATATATATATACTATATATATATATATATATATATATATAATATCATATATAATTATTTAAATATATAATAAATATATACTATATATATATTTATATATTATATATATATATATATATATATATTATATATATTATATATATTAATATATATATATATTATAATATATACTATATATATACTATATATGTTATGATATATATATATCATATATACTATATATATTATATATATATATATATAATATTTATATCTATATATATATACTATTATATAATATATATATATATAGTAATATACATATATATATATATATATATATATATTACTATATATATAAATACTATATATATATATAATATATATATATATATAATATATATATAATGTGTGTGTATGCGCGCGCACGTGTTTCGTTTTTCAATAACTTTAAAAAACATTTACAATTGTCAACTGAAATATTTTGAAGTTAATTAATATTGCTGGATTATTTTGCGAAGAAAATTAATTAGCTTTACTATATTTCATTCTTTATTATTGATTATTATCAGTATTATTATTTTTTATTATTATCTGATTAGTATTATTTATTTTTTTTTTTAATACTTATTATTATCATCAATATTTATATTTATTATTATTGTTATTATTATTATTATTATTATTATTATTATTATTATTATTATTATTATTATTATTATTATTATTATTATTATTATTATTATTATTATTATTATTTATTATTATTATTTTATTATTATTATCTATATTCTTGTTTATTGTTATTGTTGTTTAAGTTATTATTATTAATTATTATTCATTATTATTATTATTATATTA
The DNA here is from genome assembly GCA_015478945.1 of Trachelipus rathkii. Classification (NCBI taxonomy): domain Eukaryota; kingdom Metazoa; phylum Arthropoda; class Malacostraca; order Isopoda; family Trachelipodidae; genus Trachelipus; species Trachelipus rathkii. The sequence goes on from JABUQX010057586.1 coordinate 5,104, forward strand.
TTATTATTATTATTATTATTATTATTATTATTATTATTATTATTATTATTATTATTATTATTATTATTATTATTATTATTATTATTATTATTATTATTATTATTATTATTATTATTATTATTATTATTTGAGAAGTAAACATATTTGCATAAGTATTGAAATAGTAATAGTTAATTAAATTTAGAATTTTAATAACATTAATACTATGTTCTTCGATTAGTACAATAATTTCTGTGAAATTTTATATTTTTCCAATAAACTAGAAAAACTATCTATTACCACTATCTTTCAATTAGAAAAATAATTAAAAAAAATATGAAAAGAGCATTTAAAATCAACAAAAGAAATAGGAACCGTTATTTTATCATGTTCACTAAAAATAAAAAAAAAAAAAAAAACAAAATAACTTTTCATTATCATTCATAGAATTAACAACAAAATAAAACTGGTATTAATTTTAAATTCTTCAATATTATCAGAACTCTAAACTTCATAACCATATATTTTATCCCTTTAGAAAGCGTTGCTTTCGCACATAGTCATACTATTTTAGAATTAACAGCATCTTAATAATAGAATTAATATTTGTACTGATCTTTTTTAAGTTAGTGTAAAAACATCTATTTATTTTTATTCTTTTTGTAAAAACTAAAAGGATAAATATGGTTTTATATCATAGATCAATGCTACTAAAATAAATATAAGAATAATAATACTCAAATTTAGAAAGAAAATTGATTGTTCTAACAATACTTGAAAAAATTACTCATAAATTTTTAACTGGAATAGAAATTTGAGACCTTCAAAACACGCCGTTTTGTTTCCATTTTTAAGAGGCCGTAAGATAATGGGAAGCATATGCTCAAGCTGTATAAAAGTTAATGAACAATAAAACAAGTAAAAAGAGAAATAAAAAGTTAGCACTTACGACAATAATGTTTAAATTTAATGTCCCTCTCTGGTCGTATGTTTTGCAATAAAAGACAAAAAATGAGGCACGAAAATTAAGGCACTACTAATTAGATTAATAGCAAACTATGCAAGAGGGAGAACAAATTGGAGGGATAACAAATTGTGGAACAAATTGGAAAAACCAAAAAGATAAAATGACACGCAAATTTTTCGAATTAAATTATAAGAAATTAGTATTTGTTTTAATATGGAAAATTAAGAGCTTATTGTAAGAGATTGTAACCACGATTAGTGTAAAATTATATATATATATATATATATATAATATAGTTATATTATATATATATATATATATATAATATATATATACATAATTCTATTTATTTATATATGTATTATAATATATATAAATATTTTATTATTATTATTATTATATTATTATTATTATTATTATTATTATTATTATTATTATTATTTATTATTATATTCTTACTATATAATTATATTTTTTATTAATATTATTATATTATTATATTATCATATTATTATATTTAATTATAATATTATTTATTATTATATATTAAATTATTAAATTATTAAATTATTAAATTATTAAATAATTAAATATTATTAAATTATTAAATTATTAAATTATTAAATTATTAAATTATTAAATTATTAAATTATTAAATTATTAAATTATTAAAATTATTATATTATTATATTATTTATGATATTATTATTATTATTATTATTATTATTATTATTATTATTATTATTATTATTATTATTATTATTATTATTATTCTTATTATTATCATTATTATTATTATTTTTATTTTTATTTTTATTTTTATTTTTATTATTATTATTATTATTATTATTATTATTATTATTAGTATTATTATTATTATTATTATTATTATTATTATTATTATTATTATTATTATTATTATTATTATTATTATTATTATTATTATTATATTATTATTATTATTATTATCATCATTAATTACACTGCATAACAAATTTCAACTTTTTGTCAATTGAATTGAATTCGACAGGTAATTTGGGTGCGCTGAACACAAATCTGCACTTAGTTTTTCTCTATCAGGTCCCAGATTTGCACAGTAGACGTTGCCCTTTTTCCGTATTCGTTGGAAGATTTCACTCAATTTGCCATATATGTGTTTTATTGTAGCCACATATTATAATTATTCAAGGCGATTTTTATCTACATATATGCATATGTTATCATAGTATTAGCCTTTTTTCCATGTTTGATTATGTACAACCAACTAAAAAAAATTTTTTTTATCATTTTAATTCATTTAAAGTAATTAAATCGGAAATGTAATTAACATTTATATTTTACAAATTGCTTTGCTATTTTTGGAAATAAGTATTTAATAATGTAAAAATGTTTCGTAAATCAAGCAATAATGCATCAAACTAGTATAGAAATTTATTTTCAAAAATAACCCCAATTCCTTTTCCTACATTTGTGGAAATTTTGCATTTCCACATCAAAGGGGAAATAAATCTGACTTTGTAAGTAAGGCTTACTTTGCCTACTTTGGTATATAACTAGGTGGTCAGGATAAATCGTTAGCACCACATAAAGCATGCACTGTATGCATCGAAAGACTTCGACAATGGACATAGGGGTCGGAATCAAAAATACCTTTTGGAGTTCCTATGGTAAGTTTTTTATTTCACAACACCAAGCAATTTGTGATCACTGATATATATATATATATATATATATATATATATATATATATATATATATATATATATAATATATATATATATATTATATATATATATATTATGTATATATATATATATATATAGTTATAATATATATATATATATATATTATATATATTATATATATATTAGTTTATATATATATATATATATATATATATATATATATATATATATTATATATATAATATAATAATATATATATAATATATATATAGTATATATATATATACAGTTTTTAGTACCGTTATATTTGAATGTTTTAACAAACATTTTAATTTCATAACAGGTATGGCAGGAGCCAACTAACCATGAGACCAATTGCTAATTTTGCAATGTCAATCTTACGGGCTACAGCAAGAAAAGTAAGCAATGTACCCAGTACCCAAATTTCGAGTCCGCGATACGACCTGTTCCACATTCAAATGAAATTCCAATTCCAATATTTTAAGGCTTGCAACCTCTTCAAGAGATCGAAGATGTCCATGAAAATATTGTTGAGCACTCGGAATTGGATGACAACGACTTTGACCCTGGCCTATTTTAAGGTAAAAACGTTCCAGAAACATTAACCAGGCCAAGCTAAATGATCTTGTGAGGGCTCTGAATTTGCCCAAAACGGCTTTGGAACTTCTAGCCTCAAGACTTAAAAAGAAACATCTTCTTACTTCAGACACATATTTCCTTTTACAGAAAAAGAGAAGAAGGGTTTCTTAAATATTTTAAAACAGAGTGCAATTTAGTATATTGCTATACCCGGGTTGTTAAAGAAGATGGGAATTACGTCTTCCAATCCCACTGACTGATGCTTGTTTTAAAACAGCTCGAAACGAAATCTGAAATGTGTGTTGTTGAACAATGGCAATTTTTACGGCTCAGTACCGATAGGGCATTCTACGAAGCTTGATGACAGATATGAAACATATATAAGAGGTACTACATCTTATCCAAGATATATTGAAGCAACGATGGGTTATATGTATTGACTTAAAAATGGTTAATTTTCTGCTCGGACAACAGGGTGGGAATACTAAATATCCATGTTATGGGATAACATAGCTAAAGAAGAACATTATTGCAAGAAAATCTGGTCAGCACGAACTTTGCTTACAGTCGGAGAAAAAATGTAATTAAACCACCTTTAGTGAGCAGAGACAAAATCATATTTCTTCCTCTCCATATCAAACTTGATCTTATGAAACAATATGTGAAAGCTTTGGATAGGAACGGCGAATGCTTTCAATATATACTGTCAAAATTTCAAGTGTAAGTTATGAGAAAATTAAGGCGGGAGTTTTTGATGGTCCACAAATACTTACGTTATTGAAAGACAATAATTTCCCTAATGTCATGAATGAAAAAGAAAAATATGCGTGGTTATCATTCGTAAACGTGATAAAAAACTTTCTAGGTAAATATCGTGCAGATAACTACGTAGAATTTGTGAACAAACTAATAGGAGACTACAAAACATTAGATTTTAATATGAGTTTAAAAATGCGTTTTTTGAATAGTCATCTTGAAAACTTTCCAACTAATTTAGGTGATGTAAGTGACGAGCAAGGGGAGAGATTCCACCAAGATATAAAAATTATGGAAGAACGTTATCAAGGTAGGTGGGATTCTCACATGATATCCGATTACTGTTGGACCTTGAATAGAGACCTGCCATCAACAAGTAAGCATGCTAGGAAATCTTATAAATGGAAATTTTTGCCAAATTAAAAGTTTTTTTAATGTAATTTTTGATTAGCATAAAGGCATTTCTAGAATATTTTTGTCATATTGGTATAGTTTGAACTATTTCTATTCATGTGTGTGGAAATAAATATTACCAGATGACAAAATTTAATACCTTGATTTTTTAAAACCTTGAAAATGCGCCATAGACTTATACAAGCAAATTTTTGCCAAATTAAACGTTTTTTAATGTAATTTTTGATTAGCATAAAGATATTTCTAAAGTATTTATGTCATATTGGTATAGTTCGAACTTTTTCTATTAATGTGTGTTGAAATAAATATTACCAGATTACAAAATTTCATACCCTGATTTTGAAAAACCTTCAAAATACGCCATAGACCTTTTACAAAAAACAGGACCTGATAGAGCAAAACCGACTTCATAAACGTGATCAGCTCACCAAAGTCACCTAGAATCAAGTGTCAGATTTCATTCAATAAAATACGTGTTATGCAGTGTTACAGAAACTAATCTTATAACTGTATAAGAATTTTATAGACGTATTGAAATGTTAATCGCCATGTAAATTTAGAACTTTAATAATATTAATACTATGTTCTTAGATTGTTACAGTAATTTCATTGAAATTTTATAATGTTTCAATAAATTAACAAAGCTATTAAATAAATAGCTTTTAATTAAAAAAAATAATATTAAAATATGAAAAGTACATTTTAAAACAACATAGAAATAGATAGTGTATTTTATTATGTTGACTAAAAATAAACAATATAACTTATCATCATTTCATAACATTATAAAAAATAGAGCTGGTATTAATTTTAAATGCTTAAATAATATCAAAGCTCTACTAAGCTACATAAATCATATTTATCCCTTTAGAAAGCATTGTTCGTACATAGTCAAACAATTCGGAGTTAACAGCATCATCATTGTAGAAATAATATCTTACTTCTTGAATACCTTGACTCTAAACTGCTTCAGCAACAAGTCCATCAATCGATTGGGCAACTTTTATTGGCATACATTATTGCTTTTTTTACGCAACCTTAAAGTCAAAAATATGCCTATAAGTCGTAGATCAATGGTACTAAAAAAAATATATGTAAAATATTCACAAATTGAAGAAAAATTGATTGTTATGCTCACATTTCCAAAGAAAATTGATTGTTATAACAATATTTGCAAACATTGCTCATTAATTTTTAACTGGAATAAAAATTTGAGACCTTTTAAAACACGTAGTTTTGTTGCCACTTTTTAAATGCCGTAAGATAATGGGAAGCATATGATCACGCTGTATAAAAGTTAATGAACAATAAAACAAGTGCAAAAAGAAATAAAACGTTAGCACTTACGACAATAATGTTTAAATTTAATGTCCCTCTCTGCTCGTATGTTTTGCAATAAAAGACAAAAAATGAGGCACGAAAATTAAGGCACTACTAATTAGATTAATGGCAAACTATGCATATGACGGAGATCAATTTGGAGGGAGAGAAATTGTGAACAAATTGACAAAACCAGGAAAGATAAAATGAAATGGTAAATTTTTCGAATTAAAATATAAGAAATTATTATTTGTTTTAATATAGAAAATTATGAACTTTTATGATAGATTATAACAGCTATTAGCCTTTATATATAGTATATTATATTATTATATATATAGTTCAAAATATCTATATTATAAATATATATATATAGTTTTATAGTATATATACATATATCAGGATATAAGGTATAATATATATATATATAATATAAATATATACTATATATTAATATATGCTATTATATATATTATATATATATAGGTATATATAGTATATATAATAATATATATATAGTATATATTACTACTATATATATATAGTATATAGATATCTATATATAATATTTTTAATAATGTCACTTTTATAATACATGGTATATAATATATACATGGAATTGTTAGAAAAATTATATACTTAATATACTATATATATGTATAATATACATATATATGTTATATAGTATTTTATATATATATATATCGTAGTAGGTATATATATGGAATTTATATATATAATATATAATATAGTGATTTTATTAACTACTATAACTATATATATATAGGGTGATTATAGTATATATGGATGATATATAATGTACACCTATCTACATAATATCATAGTAGACAGCTTGAGTATTACTATATAATATATGATCACGTGCTATAATTATTTATATAATTTATTATAATGGCAGGGTGTTCAGGTTTATAAGAATATAATGTAGATAATATAATAGATTAATTTCACTGAAAATCTCTTGAAAATATAAAAATACTTTATATATAATATATAATATATACATATATAGTATATATTATTATATATTATTATTAGGTAGAAGTTACTTAACACTTACATAACTATTAATATAAATATTTATAATATAAGTAGTGTTGTTACTACTATTATAGCGCCATGTACTGTCAGATATTATATATATATATATATTATAGTATAGTAGTACCTGTATATATATACCTCGGCTCGATAAATAATTATATGTTGAGTGATGACTTACTAGATAGTAGGGTCGCAGATGGCAGTGGTCATAGGGGATTATAGCGCTGAAATCGATCAAGATTTAGTCGTAATGAAATTGATGAAGTGAGTGGCTATCAGCGATGGCTAAGAGTCTATAACACGTGAATAAATGAATATATATACGTTTGTCTAGGTGATATCGACCTGGCATGTTGTCCTAACTACATATTGCACAGCAGAGTTGATGAATAGGACGTAATATATATTAATAAATACTATTTATATGATATATTCACCAAACTTCATTCAAAATTGCTGGGATTGATGAAGTGAATGTGATTTCTAACCTAAGTATCGGTGAGGAGAATCATTTATATATATATTATCAGGTATAGTCTATTATATATAGAGCATTAAAATTTAATATAGCGAATATATATATAGATATATCAGTATATATTACATATCTATATATATATTTATTTATTATATATATATATATATATATATATATATATAGGTATATATATATATATACGGCGTAGGAGAATCCGCTTTAGATGCCATCCTCAACCCAGAAGAGGACTCTTCCGCATTCTGTCATTAGACAGCATCTTTCTCCTTATGGCATTGAAACTACTTTGATCCATTAATGAAGCACCTGCCTGAAGAGAACAATGTTTCTCACCATGAGGATGGTTGTTCCTGAATGAGCTGAGTCCATTGTGTTAGTAAGAACTACAGGTAGGGTTTCACCCTTTCAATGGAGCTTTGTTTCAATTTTATAGCTTTATTATGAGAAAAGATATTAAAGTTGCGACACTAAACATGTTTAATATTATACATCGATTAGGTGTTATCAATCATATTTTACATTTTTGGAGAGAGATGGTATTTTATTCCCAAGAACTTCCGTGTTCCTAATATTAAAAGTTATCTTTTTTATTTATATATTAGGAAAGTTCAAACTGACAAAGTGCTGTTTTGTTAGTGTTGCAAATATTGGTGTAATAATATACATAAATGCATATATGTATACTTATAATGTATAGTATATATAACTACCTTTAATATGTAATTAATACGCGTTGTATCAATAATTATTATATAATTGCTATCAGTTGGTGAGATAGAGAAGTCATATGCTCAATATAGTATTTGCATATATATGATAAGACTAGTCACTCAATCCACATACTTAGTCGGCAAGAGAAATACTATCATTAAAACAGCGTGCTGAGTCGAGTTATAGTTGACCTAAACATGACAGGCAATAGACCGGATAACACCTCACACTGAGACAGCTATGTATCAGCTACTGTATACGCTAATATGTTAGCGTGAAGCTCCTGATATAAACAATATCATCAGATATATAGTAGAGATGAATATACTGTAAATAGACGAAGTTTACGTCGCAGCATCACATATAGTAACAGTGGATTAAACGAGTTCTAGTAATGCATAAGTAACGACACCCAATAAAGGACTATATGTTATAGGTACGATTTATTGGTATAGTCAATAGTAATTATGTATATATATATTTATAGGTCGTAAGATTCTGATTAAGTTATATCTTAGTGGTGCACTACTGAGGCCAGCGGAGACTGATGATGCTACTCATTGGTGTGTGTAAATATATAGAATGATGGACAGATTCGTTTCTAACTGATACTGTACGCTGTATACCCTTCGAAATGAGATAATCAATGGCATGTAACACGTATATATGATAACGGAGAGCATGGATAAGGTGAAAAGTGCAGAAGGTGAGTATGATAAAGGAAATATTCTCGGAGATAGTTATATATCACGTTAATGCAGACCGTGAAAGAGTATTGCTGAACATCATATTAAAGTTGAGCTCTTCGTGAAGAGCTCTCTGTGGCGCTTTCTGCATTGCCAGCACAACAGGTTTACCAGTTATCTGACGTGTTACTGGACTCACCTGAGGAATTCTATCCCTATCTAACGAAACTGCGAGAGCTCTTAGATATATTGTAATCTATGGCTCGGAGGATTTCATCTTAAGTCGGTCTAGCGACCCAGGGCAACATACGCATTAACGCCTGAGAGTGATGTGCACTAAAGAGAAGTTAATATTATACGAGGTGCGGATAATAGGCTCTTATAGTGTGATATATCACCGTAGGAAAGATTGTCGGCTCAGAGCGTTGCCTCTCCAGGAGACGAACTCGGCGGCGATTGACAAAGAATGTTTATGAGTACACGCCAGCCGGTAGTATAATATTTATTTTTCTTTTGTATCTGTGCTAAGTCCACATTTATAGAGCCGTTTTGGTCTGAAAGAAGCTCTAAGGACAGCACTCAATGGCGTATGATAGTATTATACATATAATTACTGCTTAATTTCGCTGAAAGTCGCATTAGACCACGTATAAAAGGTGGTCACTTGATACATGAATTGATCTTTTGTAAGGAGATATAGACCAGATTAGGAGAGAGCTTAATTTTTATGTACGGACGACATCTCATGGTACGTCAAGTAGTGATCCTCACAGATAAGCACGTACTGATGGAGGTTAGCAGATTCTATGAGGATGAGGATACATAGATACTAGTATTACTATAGTATATATATATATACTATTTATATTACATATATATATCCCTAACTATAGTATAACATATATCATATATACCTGATATCTATAATTATATATATATATTACTATATATATTATATAATCTCTATAATACATATATATATACATTTATTATATATATAATATATATCATACATTAATTTCTAACTAATCTCTTACCTAATTATATAAGTAGTATTATATAGTAGATAGAATATTATGTATAGCATATATCATATTGACGATAACAACCATATCCGTAGATGCAGCTAGGCTAGCTAAGCTAACGACCTAGTAGTATACTAGTGACCTATATCGTCGTTAAGACCAACGTAACGCTGAGTGAATCAATGATCGTATTATCAGTAGTATATATATTATATATAATATATATATAATAAATAAATATAATATATTGTATTAAATTATAATTCATAATCAGTACCGTATATATATTTATATAAATGCGGGATATACCGTTATTCTATAAGGTAAGATTAATGATATATCGTATATAGTGGAATTATATATATAGTACATATATACTATATATATATATTAATATACTTCATATATATAAATATTAGTATATTATATATATATATATATATAGTTATATTTTTATATATTTACTATATATATAAACTATGATGAAAATCAATACTATAGTATTATTATATATATATTATCTATATATTACTACTTTCTGCCAGTTCAACATAGTTTCTCTTCAGTCGATTATGAGATCGCCACTTCATCAATAAACTTTTCTTTTTGAGATGAGAAAAAATTTGAGTCAGGCTCGCTGTTTCTCTAGTGTTATGATTGAAGTTTAATTTAAACATGATTTATTTTCATGTGTCCTTAATAGATCAATTCCTTCATGAACTCCTTTTTCCTTTTTTGGTTGGTTTTGAGAAAGGCAGGACTTATAGGCAACGAAGAGCCGAGGGATATTCGGTCATAACACCGCCTAAAGGCAGACAAAATAATTTGCCTTTCCAGCGCACCTACCTAACGTATTCCAGCCACCAACGCTCCTCATCGGCGAGAATGACTTATGACGGACTGAGCTCAAATGATGCGGCTTTCCCTTTATGTATCTTCTCAAAAGTAAACATCTACACGACCCACATAGAGAAGAGCTTCTCGCTTGCAATCTAGTTATTGAACGTTAACTTTGCTTGACAACTCCGACCACTCTCAAAACGCGACACCGTTGCAAAGCCACTAATATGTTAAATGTTTAGCGTTTATTGACAAAGCACTTTAATTGCGAGTCCAGACCAACGTAAAGTCAGTCGACCGATGATTACAGCCGGTGTAGTAAAAGTCTAATTAAGTAGTATTTTAAATATGTCGGACACACCAAACTTATACCACACCACTACGGATTGTATGGCAGTTATATTTAAAATACTACGAATTGTATTCATAGAAGCAGCGCCGCTCACAATCAGTGGCCGACTTTACATTTGGTCTGGATACGAGCCTTAAAAACTTCTTCACATCAATCAAAATGTTTATTCTGATATAGGAGTTTCGTAACAGCATCTTCGCATATGTGGTTACAGACTCAAGGCATTTAACGAAGGCTATCTCTAATGTCTAAGGTGGCTTTGCTCTCCACTTTTTCATATTCATTATTATTTGTATTATTTACCGGTAATCGTATTATCATCATTGTCATTATTGATTATTATTAGTGTATTATTATTATTTGAATGGACATATATTGATTATTATTAATTAGTATGCATTAATTATTATATTATTATTATTATTATTATTATTATTATTATTATTATTATTATTATTATTATTATTAATTGCAAAAACTAATCTTATAACTGTATAAGAATTTTATAGACGTATTGAATTTGTAATCGCTATATAAATTTAGAACTTTAATAATATTAATACAATGATCTTAAATTGTTAAAGTAATTTCCTTGAAATTATTTTTTTATAATGTTTATAAATATAGGATAACTACTATTAAGCAAATATCTTTCAATTAAAAAAAATAAAAATAAAAAAATGAAAAGTGCATTTAAGCAACACAAAAGAAATAGGAAACGTATTTTATTATGTTGACGTAAAAATAAGCAAACAACTATTTTCATCATCATAGCGATTTGCAAAAGAAAAATCCACGCAGGGTATTAATTATATAAATTGCTACAAAATAGATCATCAGATAGCTGGAAAGCTGAGCCATAAACTAATTATGTTTCTTTTATGCCCTTTAGAAAGCGACAATTGGCGTCTTTCCTTACAACTGCATGTCAAAACCTAATAATCAGAAGTTACAGCATCATAAGTTTGATGTGGGTCGATTTGTTATGACAATTAAATGATTTTCATGTTATTACTCTTCTTGTAGAGTGAACCTTGAATTTAAGTTAGCTGGTTTCAGTGAATTATAGGCTATCCAATCCATATCCGATGTTGTGGGCAACTTTTTTGGCCATAACATTTCATGGTATTTTCCTACGCGACGTGCTAAAGTCCCTTTAAAGTGAAAATTAATGCCTATAGAGTCCATAGATCCAAAGATTGAGTACCTAGATGGATAAAATAACGGCTATAGTATAACGTGTGAATGTGCTCTCACATTCTAGGGAAATAGAAAGATTTGCATGTGTCGTAATGCTCAGCATCTTAATGGCAAAACCGAACCATGCATTGTATTCCTGATAATATGGATTTGGCAGAGATAGATGTGTCTCTGATTGTGTCAATAGAATCTGTTGCAGAGCCTAGCTCTGGAGATAGATAAACTTTGAGTACTCTTGCTTATCGTAAAATAACACGCATTTGCTAGTGTTAACCGCACGTGTTATAAGAGGCCGTAAGATAATGGGGAGCATATATGCTCACGCTGGTGTAAAAGTTAATGAATCAATATAGAAAAAAAGTGCAGAAGAGAATATAAAAAAGTCAGGCACTTTACTATGTAACGACATATAAATGTTTCAAATTTGACATGATCCCCTCCTCTGGACCCTCACGTCGGATGTCTTTTGCCATAAAGCAAAAATAAGGGCAAACGATAAGATGTAAGGAGCAACTACTAATTAGACATTAAGATCAAGCATAACTGAAATAGGCTTGATGGAGAGGCAAATCTCGTCGAGGAGGAAGTTTGACAATTGGGTGGGAAGTATGAAAACATAATTGTTACAAAACCGTAGAAGTGATATCAAATGAAATAGCGAAAGGATTATAATATATCGATAATATCAGATGATACTAAGCTAGTAATTGAGATAGCATAAGAGAGAACTTAGGTATCGATTGCGAGTGTTTTAATAATATAGAAAGTACTGCTGTTGATCTGAACCGTATCTTATTGATAAGAATTATCAGAAATTAATTGTTAAAAGTTTATATATATACTATATATAATTATTAGTATAATTATCTACATCTATACTAACTGGCTTATAATAGCTCTCTAATAAGCTATACTATTTTATAGCTAAAGGTGTAACGTTCCTCACTTTTATTTGAGTGTAATATCCGTTATAATCACTTATTACAACCCAATCCCTCTCTTTTTCTTTAACAACCTCCTTGTCTACTTTATCTAACATGATTTTCAAATGATTAAAATATGCTTTTATAAAGTTTATTAAATTTAATGATAAATATAATCAAAATCCGCAAGCACTTTTTCAAATACAATACAATTTCCTTATGAAAGAAGCATATAATACACGTTAATATAATAGTAATAGTAATCTAGTATAGTATATATTGTACACTGTATAGTAGCTGGTCCCATGAAATTACTATAAGGTAGTCTATACGTAGGGATATTCATTAATTAGTATCTTAAATTAGAGGATAGTGGCAGGATATCTAATGACGAAATTCACATTCATAATATAACTGCACCTAAATGCATAGGATAAGATCTAAACTAACGAATTAACTGAGAGTTCTCAGCGTCACGCATGCGTACGACCCGGAGGCCGTAAGCTATCTCGTCTCGTCTCGTACCTCATACGGTGCGATGGGAGCTCCTCTCACCGGATGCTCTCCTCATGGCAACATGCCTCCGTCCATATGTCTCTCTGTATATCATTAATTCCAATCGCCATACTCAATCTAGTCGCATGAGTCTCCAGTCGCGTGCTGTCGTTCTCCATCAATCGCTCGTGGCAGTTCTGTTCTCCCGGTAGATCCTCTCTTCTCTCATTGCGAGTGAAGTCTTATATACTCTCAGGAATTTCAATTGGGGGCTCGTGTATTAGTACATTGGTTGTTATGTCAAATGCCTCAAAATATGACTGCGATTCTCAGAAGCAATGCGTAGAGTTCCTTCTAAGTTCTTCAAGCTCCATACTGTTTAACAATCACTGTTCACTACAATGCTATCAGAGAGGCCAGCCGCGTTGCTGACATCTCACTAAAGGGTATAGACAGAGGCAACGGTAAGGCTGGGCTCTTTCTTTTCAACTCGTGAGGCGCTTTCAAGTGTTTCTGATTCCAGTGATGCTAAACGCATTTATAACCACCAGTCTTGGGGAGAGAAAGGTGGGTGATGTGAATCCGATGAATTCCAACGACCATCTGTGAAGCAATTCATATCATGGAAAGTATTGATATTAGAATTATCGAGGATGGTAAGATTCGCGATGATGAATAGCAGGAATCCGATGATGAGTTGGCATGATGAATGGGAGCTGAGCATCAGGTTTGAAAGGACACTTAGCGAAGATAGCATAACCATCGTCTGTGATATTATGCATGAATAGGCGCTCTTGGCCGATACTTTTTCTCGCGACCTTAGTTTGAAGGGTCACATTACTTCTCTTTCTAAACTTGCTTATAAGAATTTGGGTGTTCTGAGGAACCTTCTGAATTCCTTTACGCCTCCCCAATTGGTACTCTTTATAAACGTATCTTTCAAACCTTTATGAAGTATGCCTTACGCATCCGGGGTGGTTGCACTCTCACAGCTCTCCTTGAAAAGGTGGAGGTGTCTATATCTTTTTTCGTTTTATTAACTCTCCCTCTCTCTCATAAACCCCCTTCCATTGTTACCATTACTCTCTTTATTATATCGTACTGCAACGGGTAAAACTCTTTTGAATTTTTCAATCGCATATCGGCTCCATTGAGAAGGGATCTTGCAACACGACTTTCTACACAATCTCATCATCCTTTATTTATCCAATTCGCTTACCCTAGACTTATCCGCTATGATCAACTTTACATTCAGCAACTTTACACTCTTTTATATATTTTCCCAACTACCTTTTCCTTAAACACTTCCAAATGCAATGCATCTGGGCATGTCGGCCTTTAAATTAGATCTGCCTCAGAACTCCTTCAACTTTGGTAGAAATAGGACGACCTTTGGCCTTTTCCCACCAGAGAAGAATTACTATATATATATATACTATATATATAGTATATATATCATAAATATATTAGTAATATATTATATATATTATGAACTATGATTATATCAATATATATATATATATTATATATCAGTATATATATATTATAATCATATATTATATATTATCATATATATATTAGTATGTTAGTATATATATATAGTATAATATATATAGTTGATATACTATTGTATAGATGGTATATGTGTCTTACTATATAGAATGAAGCATGTTACCGTGAAGTTATGATACTATAATACACTAGTACTATAGACATACGAAGCAGTGTACGCAGCTGTATAATATAATATATATATATATATATTATATAATATATAGTATATATATGGATATAGTATAATATATATATAGGCTATACATATATGATGCATCCTTAATAAATATTGATGATTGTAAATAGTATGGTACTTTATATCGTGATATAGGATATCGTAGTGATAAAGTAGACTGAGGAATATGTAGCCTACTTATAATTATATATATTTATATATTAATATAGTGATAGTGTATTACAGAGATATTGACCTTTATATATTATATATATAGATACTTATATTAATATATATATATACTTATATATATATATATTATGATTATATATATATTATATATACTATATATATATAATATATATATCTATCTATATGTAATATAGTTTGATATAGTATATATATATATATATATTAGGAGAGAGAGAGAGAGAGAGAGAGAGAGATAGAGAAGAGAGAAGGCTAACGCTCCTTAAAATGAGGATGGGATACCACTTCCCTAAAATAAGTAGAAAATTCACACGCGTGGACTTATCCTCTAAAGTGTTCAGGATGCTCAGCTAGAAACTAACAGCAAACTAAAAAAGTCAAGCGCCCTGAAGTTGCAAACACAAAAATTTTCTTATCATAACGACTTGCAGAAACCAGAGTATGTCTTTCATACGAAGTCTTATTCTGATTATTGAATCATCTTTTTTTAGGGGCTCGGAGGCCAAGACGTCTGGGCACGAGGGTTACGCAGTATATACCCTCAGGCATATGCGGGTACGTCCGTACACTCAGCATCGATGCAGTGCACCAGCTAGCGGCCGGCTGACGCCGATAGCCTGACCAGCGGCAGCATAGGCGAGCCGCAGTTCTGTAACCGCCTGGGGCCCAGTCTCCTAGGCGATTACTTATCGGTTCCAGGATCTTTGCCGCTGGTAAGTCGGCCCTAATTTGCAACTATTCAGTCCGTTAGTTACAAAGAACAGAACCATTGGGAGGAACGAGAATAAAAGAACTATTTTTTTCAACACCATCACTGCTCTAGGGCCCTAAATTGACACCTTTGAAACTATATCGAAAAAACATCGTTATAATCCTTCGTGTCACATATATATCTGGTTAACATCCATTTTAAAACGGACAAGATAATATATATATATATATATATAACAAACAAAATTTTTTTATATTTATATATAATTACGATAAAAATATACAAATATATATATAGTATATTAATAGTGTGAACTTTAAATATAAATATAATTATGATTACGATACATTTTTTTTTTTAGAATTTGATTCTACCTCATATTTTAAGCCATTATCAATACAATTAAATCTTGGTTTTTAGCTGCCTTGAGATGTAAAATTATTTATTAACATATTCTTATGCGAAAAATATGTAAGATATAAACCGCCCAGTAATTCTGCTTCTTATACTACGATAGGGATGTTGAAATTAAGAAAGATAAGAATAACTATGGATTGTAAAACGATTAATAGCTTTTGAAACCATCAATATCTAACAACAATGATAGAAATTCTGTTATATGTAGTTAGTTTAAGGGCTTCTGTTGATAAAATTAAAGATTTAAAACCTTGCCTATAGTTTAAGCTAGTTAATTAAAATTAGTCTAAAATCATTTTCGGATTTTCCCTTTTTTTTTTGCATTTCCATATTTTGTTTCAGTCTTCACCAAGTCTTTAAGAAAACCATTTTAAACAACCATTTTTCTATACTTTGTGATTTCTGTATCGCCCTGAACTTTTTTCCACGTTGATTGTACATTCTTATCGATATACGACAGATAGAGCAGATCTGAGTTCGAGAATCTAAGATCACTCTGGTTATGGGACTAGACACTGCATGCAGACGCGGAGTAAATCGCCAGACTAGTTTTATCGAATCCCACTGATGGAGAGTAGCAATCTCCCCTTTAAAAAATATTTCAAACCAAAAAACAATTTCAACTAATGTATCTATATAGAAAAGGTGTCGTTAAGAGGAAATCTGTGCTCTTTAAATCATTCAACGAATATTCAATAGCAAATATCACCGGTTTGTTGTCATTCTTCATAAGATTGTAACTCTTAAAAAGAACGATAACAATACCACAAATTTGGGATTAAGTAACGAAGTGCATCTCTATCGCTCCAATCAGG
>JABUQX010057586.1:32500-38980 GCA_015478945.1 Trachelipus rathkii
CCAATTGTGAAATTATTTTTTAAAAACTCAACTACAAATCTCCCTCTCTAAGACACTCCTACACTTTCCTATCTCTTTCGACCGTTCTCTCGTCTCTCCTGTTGGACAATTAAACACCTTGCGTTTAAAATTAACAAAAAAAATGTCTTGGAAACCTCGCAATCACATACGGTTGCTAGGGTGGTCCTCTGAAGAAAACTTGGAGTTCTCCTTAGACTGAGGGACTTTTTTTTTCCTCTTCCCAGTTGCTCCAGCTATACAAGGGCCTCGATCCCCCTGTATGAGTACTGCTCTCATATTCTGGGGGGTTCTGGTGTTCACCGGCTTTTTGGTAGGGTCGAGTTCAAAGGCCAAGAAGGCTATAGAAACTGTTTCGTACTTTTCCAGTTCACTTGACCCCTCTATCTTTGCGGCTGTTGGTGCTTTATTTCTTTTCTATAGGTACCACAGTGGCAGGTCTCGAGGGAGCTTATACTCGAAGTACCTCCACCTTATACGTCGACCCTCGTACACTAAGGGGTGCTGTGTCGGTCAACATGAGTTTTGTGTTTTGATGTGAGGTAACCTCAGGCTATCTCGCTGCCTTCTTCCTTCTTTCCTGCCCATCTGTTTCTGTGTGAATTCTTCTTCCATCTTCTGTTTACTGCTGAATTTAATCTTCCCCACTTCAAAGCCTGCGCCTGTGCTCATCTGCGTAATTTACTTTAGTTGTTGACTTGTGAGGCGTGGAAACACCCCCTCCCTTGAATAGGGGCTTTGCCCGTGAGCTGGTGGTGACAGACTGTAAAGCAAAAAAATAAAAAGTTATATTATTCAATTTATATCTATATATATATATATATACTATATATATATAATATATATATATATATATAATATATAATAATATATATATATATATATATAATATATATATATATCTATCTTATATATATATATATATATTATATATAATATATATATAGTATATATATATATATATTATATATATATATATATATAATAATATATATATATATATATATATATATAAATATATATTAATAAATATATATATATAATCATAAATATATATATATATATATATATATATATATATATATATATATACTAATAAATATATATATATATTATATATATTTATAATATATATATATATATATATATATATATATTATATATTATAATATATAATATATAGGTTAAGGGGTTGAAACACTTGTACATTAATTTCTTCCTATCAAATCCATTAAATAGGAAACTATGAAAGGTTGTGGCGACAGGCCTAGCAAGCCGGCAACATAAAAAAGGAAGTCGCTCGAGTTACCAATTCTGTGCGTCGACACAGCGGAATCGAAGGTTGAAGCCCAAGCGTGATAAAGGACTTCGGAAAAAGGATACACGATACCGAATGGCCACTATAAATGCAAGTACTTTTGCCGGAAAGGAGGAGGAGGCCGTGGACTTGATGGAAAAGAAGAATCTGGATGTGTTGGGGGTTTGTGAGGTGAGATACCGAGGAAGTGGGACTAAGAGATTACATAACGACTATGTAGTGATCTACAAGAGGAGAGAAGAAGAGAGAAGGCACGGAGTGGCGATCATCATGAGACCGGAACTCTATAGAAATGTAATGGAAACTTTGTTAGTAAATGAAAGAATAATTGCGATAACTCTGAAGACGGAAGAAGAAACATTGAGCTTAATCCAAGTGTATGCTCCGCACCAGGGAAGACCAGTTGAGGAAAAAATGGAATTCAGGGAAGTTCTCCAACAGACGTATGACGCGGTGAGAGGAAAAAAGAAAATTATAATTAGGGATATGAACGCTCATGCTAGAACCCGTAGAGAAAGAGATGAGATGGTACTAGGGATTCATGGAATATGGGACAGAAACGTTGATGAGGAGTACCTGATCGACTTTGCGATGAGACCAACAACAAGGCTGCAAATGAATACTTTTTTTCAAACATGCAGGAAAGCAAGAATGGACGTGGTTAGGTTGGGAGTGCGGAGGAACAAGAAACCGGAGAAATTAATGATTGCATGATGCTAGCTAACATAAGAAGGATGTTTTGAGATTGTGAATAAGCTACCCACGATTCACTAGATTGAGACCTTGAAATGATATTGGGTAAACTGAATTTGGAAAAAAAGAAGAAAACCAAGGAAGATAACAAAAGAGAGATGCTGTTTGGAAAAGCCAGGGTGGATGGTGTGCAGAGCAGTTTAGAAAAATCACACGAAGAATTCGATAAGGCACAGAAGAAACAAGAACGACAGAGGAGAGTTGGGAGACCTAAAAGAAGAGTAGATCGAATAGAAGCGAATACTGGCAAGAACAAAAAAAAGTCCCCCCAAGGGGGGGGGGGTGGGGGAAGGGGAAAAAAAAAGAAAAAAAAAGACCGGCAATGGTGGAATGAGGATGGTTACGACGCAGTGAAACTTAAAAAAACAAAGAGTAAGGGAAAATGGATGAAGACAGAACGAAGGGGAACAGGATAGACATATGTAACAACGCAAGAAACATGCAGAGATTGTAAAAAGAAGAGAATGGACCATTACCGCTGGAGCAAAATATGGAAGAGAAACTGAAAGAGGATACGAAGGGCACGGGAAAACTTTTAGAGAACCTCGCCAAGAGGAAGAGGAGGTGACGGAAAGATGGAGCGAGTATTTCGAGGAATTATTGAACGTAGGGATGGGAGAGGAGGGAATGGAGGAAATACCCCTGATAGTAAGACAAAAACTTGAGAAAATTAGAATGATAGTGATAGAGGAAGTGAAAGAAGCAATTAAGATAGTAATAAATGGGAAAAGTGCAGGATACGATGGACTGAATAATGAACTATTCAAAACAGGAGAGGGAATAGCTAAATGGTTGACAAGACTGTTAAACCAAGTATGGAAAGAAGGAAAAATACCAACATAACGGATAAAAGCAGTAATCTATCAAATAGAAAAGAAGGGAGATGAAAGAATATGGGGAAATTAATAGAGGAATAGTATTTTGTTGGTAGGGTGATGTAAAAATTATGAAGGATCTTGGAATAATCAAGAATTGAGAACTGGAGTCCGAGGACAAAGATTGAAATGGCAGCAAGGTTTCAGACCAGGGAAAAGTACCACAGACCTAATATTTTACATGAAGATGCTAACAGAGAAAATCCTTGGGTGGAATGAAGAGGAGTAATGTCTGCATAATTAGGCTTGGAAAATCATTCGATAGATAAATAGGGAGGAGACTATGGCAGAGTGTTAGAAATCCGGATGTATCCCATACCAGAAAGTCTGATTGCAGCATTAAAAGTATGTATGAAAATCCAATAAATACGGTTAGAGGAACAGGAGGAGAGAAAGTGGTTTGAAGTGAAAACGGGAGTTAGACGCGGAATGTGTACTGTCATAATTGCTATTTGCACTTTACGCCTATTGACAGTTGCCTTAAAGAATATGCCATAAAGGGAGAATAAGGGAACACACTTTGGTATATGCGGAATTTGATGCGGCAGTGATACATCAGGAGCCTCAAGACCTGACACAGAAGCTGTGATAATATGGGAATGAGGTCCTGTAGTCCAATGCATTGAGAATAAACAGAAGAGAAACGAAAATAAATAGAGATTGACAAGAGAGAGGAAAGATATAGTATTGAAAAAAAAACAAAATAAGGAAAAAAGAAGAAAATAATAAAAAGGTTAAGCAAGTGAATAGATTTAAAAAATTTGGGCGTGCTATTTTGAATGATCAAGGAAGACAAGAATGACGAGTTTAAAGGGAGAATTGGGCAGATTTTCACAGGATATGTGGAATGTTACCCCGTTACTGAAAAAGAAAGGGATCCAACATATCTTATAATCACAACAAACCAACATATATATAAAACAATTCTGAGACGATATTGTTGTAGGATCTGAAAAGCTGGACATTGAATACGATAACACAAAAGCGAAATAGAAGCTACGGTAATGAGGTACTTAGATTCATTAGAAGAGTATCTCTGAGAGACGAACGTGGAGCGAGCTGTTGAGGAGAGAACTGGGAGTGGAACCTGTTTTGGAATAACGGTAGCAGAGAAACCAGTTAAGTATGGTTTAGATATGTGAAAAGAATGATTAAGGGAAAGATTAGAGAAACAATGATGGATTTGGAGACCAGAAGGGTGGAAGACCACAGGAGAGACGCTGATGAAGAGTTTTGGAGGGATTCGGTGGCGAGGCCTGTACAACGTAGAGGCAAGATAGTAGAGGAAGTAGAGGAGGAACGAACATTTGAAGATAGAAATCTATGGAGAAGATTCTGGAGGAGTAGCAACCTGACAGGCATACCTAACTGGATGAATGGTACTATATATATAACTATATATATATATATATTATATATATTATATATATATATATTATATATAATATAATATATATGTATAATATAGAATTTTAATATAAGAAACAAAGATATGTATATCTATATACCCATTTTGGAAGAGTTACTTCTCTGTCAGCTCAACATAGTTTTTCTTACAGTATATGAGCATACTCCTACCAACAGTAAACTTTTCCTCTTGAGAATCAGCAAAAAATTTACCTTCATACTTCTCTAGTTTTCAAATTGTTAATTTTAAAAACATGATTAATTCTTCATTGCCATAATAACTCAATTCCTTCATATATATTTTCCTTTCTTGTTTGGTTTTGAGAGCGGATCTTACCAACGAAGGAAATATTCCGTCCCTCCAGGCTGACAAAATTCTGTCCCTCAGGCTACTCCACCGCATGAGAAGCTCATGATGCTCACCATGAACCTTTCTCAGAGTAAGACTTCTACACAACCATAAAATTCATACTTTTTAAAACTCGAATTCTTGCCTAAGCAAGCCCTTAATATTTTAAATGTTTCCTAAGATCTAAGAAACGTTTAGGGCACGTCCCAGACCAACCGTAAATTCAGCCGCTGAATTGTAAGCGGCGTTACGCCAATGAATTCTAATTAAGTGGTATTTTAAATATGTCGGACACACCAAAATTATACTACGCCTTTACGGTTGGCATGAACGATAGTTTTAAAATAATATGAATTGGATTCATAGACAAGGTGCCGCTCACAATTAATAGCCGACTTTACGTTTGGTTTGGACGATCCCAATAAAAACTTCCTCCACAACGAAACCAAAAGATGTCTACTTCTGATGAGGGTTTCGATCCGTCCTTCAAAAGTAGAATACTTAGATAGAGTCGTAATCTAAGGTGTTTCTCCTTCTTCTTCTTATTATATTTATTATTATTAATTATTTTTATTATTATTATTATTAATTATTATTATTATTATTATTATTATTATATTATTATTATTATTTGCAGAAGCTAATCTTATAACTTTATAAAAAAAAATTTAGGTATTGATATAGTAATCGCAATATAAATTTAGAACTGTATAATATTAATACTATATTCTTAGATTGTTACAGTAATTTCATTGATATTTTATATCGTTTCAATAAATTAGCAAAGCTTTTAAATAAATATCTTTGAGTTAAAGAAAAATAGTAGGAATAAAAAATGAAAAGTACATTTCAAAACAACTTAGAAATAATGATCGTATTTTAGTAAGTTGACTAAAAATAAACAACATAACTTATCAGCATTCATAGCATTAGCCAAAAAGTACAGCTGTATTAATTTTAAATGCTTAAATAATATCAAAGCTCTAAGCTGCAGAACTATTTTTTTTATCCCTTTAGAAAACATTGCTTTCGTACATAGTCAAACAATTCAGAGTTAACAGCATCATAATTGTAGAATTAATATTTTACTTCTTCTGTAACTTGACTCTAAAGTGTTTCAGTAATAAGTCCATCTATCGATTGGGCAACTTTTATTGACGTACATTATTGCTATTTTCAACGCAATCTTAAAGTCAAAAATATGCCTATAAGTCATAGATCAATGATACTAAAAAAATATAAGCATAATACTCACATTTAAAAAAAAAATTGATTGTTATGCTCACATTTCCGAAGAAAATTGATTGTTATAACAATATTTGAAAAAATTGCTCATAAATTTTTAACTGGAAAAAAAATTTGAGACAATTTAAAACACGCAGTTTTGTTACCACTTTTAAAGAGGTCGTAAGATAATGTGAAGCATATGCTCACGCTGTATAAAAGTTAATGAACAATAAAACAAGTGCAAAGAGAAATAAAAAGTTAGCCCTTACGACAATAATGTTTAAATTTAATGTCCCTCTCTGCTCGTATGTTTAGCAATAAAAGACAAAAAATAAGGCACGAAAATTAAGGCACTACTAATTAGATTAATGGCAAACTGTGCATGAGGGAGAACAAATTGAGGAGAGAAGAAATTGAAGGAATTGCAAATTGTGGAGGGAGAACAACTTGGCAAAGCCGAGAAAGAAAAAATGAAAGCATAAATTTGTCTAATTAAAATATGAGAAAATGATATTTGTTTTAATATAGAAAAA
>JABUQX010057587.1:0-30342 GCA_015478945.1 Trachelipus rathkii
TATATATATATATATATATATATATAATCCGTAGACCCCTTCCCTAAATTATTTAAGTTATCAAAAATTTTTGATGGCTTAAGTCTCTTAATTATATTTTTTAATAATAATAAAAATAATAGTTAATTTAAGAGTATATGTTTTATTAATAGAAATGAGGAAACATATATGTAGTTGGTGAAGATTTCTTAGTTGAAGTGGCTGTTGCTTCGCATATATATATAATATATATATTATTATATATAATATATATATGTATATATATATATATATTATATATATATAAATATAATGTAAAATAAATTAGTAAGCGTATAATAATATTCCCACTTGGTTTCCCCCCCTAAACTTTCCTCTCCAGTAAGGATTCTTTCATACTGTCAGCCGCTCAAGGCAATCGTTCTCCCGACCGTCCCTCTCCTGCACTAGATTCCTCTTCTCGTTAGCGCTCTCGATATTTGGTAGCTGAACATCTTTCCAGAGTCCTCCACCGATTCCCCTCCATCTCTTCCTTCGTCTTCCCCTTGGTCTTCTGCCCTCTGGTGTCATTCCCAATCTTCTTTCGGCATTCGCTCTCCCTGCTCCATCCTCGTCCAGATGTCCCCACCAGTCTCAGATCTCCCACATCCATCTTCCAGTGGTCATCTTCTTCACACCTATAATCTTCTCTAATAACTTCATTTTTATTACTGTCTCTTTACTCTTTCCAATCAAAGTTCTTAATATCCTCATCTCCGCCGTTTGTATTCTACTCTCCTCTCTCTTCTCGTTGTTGTCCAAGTTTCCGCTCCGTACAGCAGTGTGGGAGTTAGTATGCTGTTAAAAAATCACTTTTTTAATCTCTATTCTGCCGATGTTTCTATTTTCATCATGGGGTATAACAGCTTTCATAACTAATCATGACTTTTCCATTCTGTCGCGTAATCTCTTCTCCACTTCCTCCCCTTCCTGTTAAAACACCCTCCGAGATATTGCAGGTATTTACCGCCTTCACCTCCTCCTCTCTCACTATCATTCTCATGCCGCCTCCTCATTTCCTCGTTACTGTTAATATCTTTGTCTTCTGTGTATGTTCATCTTCATCCCTGCTTCCTCCAATCCTCCGCAACACTCCACCCCTGTCTCGGAATCGCCGTCCTCTCTCTCGCGCTCCAACAATGCCAGATCGTCCTCATATGCCATTATGTCCCTTTCAAATTCTCCCAGTCACAGGGAACATGATACAAGTCTATAAAATTTACCACGGACAGTTTTTCTAGGGGAAACAATAAGGAAATGTAGGAAGACATGTAACCTTGATTCATTCTGTATAGTGTTTAAATTTTTTTGAATGGGTTTCCCGCAAGAGTTTGTTGAGTGTGGCTCACTTGCAACATTAAAGAAAGGATTTGAATAGGTAAATGGATTGTTTGGGCATCATATAGTATTATTCTGATGTAGCCAAAGTGGCGGTTTTTAGTTAGTTATTAAAATAAACCGCATGTTTGTAGCTACCCGCAGTTATCACATGGTTAGCATGAACCTTAGCAAAAGATTTTACTTTTGGTAGTAGTTGTGGCGTATATATTATATGAACATTTGTTTAGGAAAATTGACATGTCGTTAGGGGTGTGGTGTAGGTTTGTGTTTTGTCGCATGGGCATGTATTTGATAAACATTTTAGTTGACCTGGGACCGGTGTCTCGATAGGTCGCATTTTGCCTCTAAACTGGTTCTTTGTTTCTTATCTCTATCTGAGGTAAATACTCGAACTTTGATATAAATATAACTTTCTGATTGGACATATCGATAATGCGTAGGTGTAAAAGCAATGAGAATGTTTTAGATGTGTTTAAGCTGTTCGAAAATATGCCAGCGCGTTAGATTTGTTCATCTGGTTCACATTCCATGTGAGTAACAATCATTAAAAACTTTAAATGGCACATCGAATGCAACTAGTTAATATTTCTAGAGTCCGCTGACGGAAGACTACTTTAATAAAAAAAAAAGAAAAGAAAATCTTTAGCCGCAGAAACAAAATGGACAAAGCTCTCACGAATGGGCGAAACAGGTAGGTCTAAAATTTCGATGGATTGTTACGACCTAATTGAAATTTTTAAAGCAATTGTTGAAGCCTAAGAGAGAGAAGCTTCAATGGATCAAGATATTAACGGCTTTTATAAAAACTTAGATCTTTTAAAGTCTTTAAGCAAAAGCAAATTTTGCTATAAATTTATTTATTTATGTCTTTAACTTTATTTCCTCAACACTCCCCCATGTATTACGTTGCATTCTCCATAATTAGTGAACAGCAAACTGCTCTTAATCATATTGGAATGTGATGTTTGTTTAGAACGGTTTTCAAGCAAACATCAACGAAACATTTTCAAACATTTTGGAAGGTTACAACAGAACTTCTTCTTTCTGATAATGAAGAAATTATAATGCCTCTTGTGAGAATTAATTCTAAAATGAAAAGATATAGGGCAATTACAATTGATTTTTCAAACCAGTTAGCAGAGCAAGTTCACGAATAAGATCCATACTACAATCTTGTAAAAGTTACTCATTTCATCGATATCTAAATCAAAAATTTTGCTAATGTTCTAATATTGGGATTAAATTATGGGATATCAGTGGCAAGTCCTATTTAGATTGTTAGGATTTATAGCATTTACGTCACTCAAAATGTGAAATAAAACAATATTTCACTACTATGAAAAGGCTCAAGCAAACTTTTTCAATTCTACATGAAAAGAAAATCTAGCAGAACTGGGCTTTAATGAAAGTTCACCAAAGCTTCATAGTATAAACCAATGAATTTATTCTGTTAAAAGATAAAAATTAAGAATTTTTTATATGAATAAAATTATCTTTTTATTTTATTTTCAAATTATTATTAATAGTTATTAATTATTAATTATTTTATTCAATTTTATTGATTTATGGCGTATTTATATGACTGTTATATATATATTTATATATATTAATATATATATATATATAATATATATATATATATTATATTAGGATATATAGATATATAGGTTATATTATAAAGGTATATATATATATATATATTATAAGTATATATATATATATATTATATATATTATATATATATGATATATATATGAGTATATATATATATATATCTATATATATATATCTATATATATATATATATATATATATATAATAATATATATAATATATATGAATAAATATATATATATAATATATATATATATATATATATATAATATATATTATAGTATATATATATATTATTATATATATACTATTCTTAATCTAAACACCCGAATTTTTTTTTTGTCTATTTGGCCATATAATATAGTATATATATATATTATATTATATATATCTATCTGATGTGGTGCAGAGTTCCTGGTGGCTCGAGTATGGTATGACTTGTAGCTGTGCGCTTAGTACGTATATATATATATATATAGTATATATAATATATATTATATATATATATTTATATATAATATTATATATATAATATAATTATATATATATTCTTAATCTAAAACACCCCGAATTTTTTTTTTGCTACTGCCTTATAATATATATATATAATAATAAATATATATATTATATATTATATATATATATATATATATATATATATATATATATATATATACTATATATAATATATATCCTATTCATCTCATCATCATCATACATCAACCACCTTCTCTCCCAAGACTGGGGGTTAGGTGTGAAGCATGCACTAGAAACAGAAAAGAAGTAGAGGAATATGACACGAAAGTCGAAAAGAGCCCAGCTTACCGCCCCCTTTATGCCTTTTAGTGAGAAATTCGTCGCATCAGAAAACCAATTAAGACTTCACAAAGACAGCGACGGACACATCACTATGGCATCTCGTCAAATGTGGGTTTACTCCCTTGACGCAGGTGGGGCCCACCAACATAGCCCCTCCACCAAACCCCGCATTCACCACTATTATGCGCACAATTTCTTCTCGCCTCTGCCAACACATTTTCTCTCCCCCAGGCATTTCTTTACTGACTCACCACTTTTTCCTCGTCTCCAGCCGTTTCGATTCCCGCAAGCTCCACCACATACATCCGCTTACCAACGGCGACTATCATCCATACCTTTTCCCAACATGATGAAACCAATCTCAACGTACTTTCATTTTATTTCTAATTTTACCCTTAAAAGTTGAATTTGTCCAAAACGTTTCATTTCTCCATTTATCTATCTTTCTCACACCTAACACGCCCCTAAGATTGTCCCATCTGAACCCATTTTACTTTAAGATTCTATACCTCTTATTCCAAAACATAAAGTCTACAACTATAAACTAACACAGTGTAACAACATACTTTCTTATAATATAATATATATATATTATAAATATATATATATATAATATATATATATATACTTATATATATAATATATATAGTCGTACGTATATATATACTTATAGTATGTATAGGCCGGTGACTTTCTTATATAATATATATATATATTATATAATTTTTATATAGATAAATTTTTAGGGTGGAGTAGAAGTCGGAGTCGGAGTCGGTAATTTTCAAAGGGTGGGTCGGAAGTCCGGAGCGGAGTCGGAGTCAGTAATATTCAAGAGGTCGGAGTTCGAGTCGAGTCGAGTCGGTAATTTTCAGAGGGTGGAGTCGGAGTCGGAGTCGAGAAAATTTTTCAACCGACTCCACAACCTGGTGCATACACACAACAATCGGTCAAAATAATGCGAGGCTCCGGCAACGTTATTTAAAATTATATATATATATATATATATAGTATATTATATATAATATATTATATATATAATATATATATATATCATATTTATATATATATATATATATATATATATATTAGTATATATACCATTTCTGCCCTGGCCCCACCTATTGAGGGGCCGACACCCGCCTTCCAGAAAGCCGGCCACCGCTCTTGGCGGTTCCACAGGTCAAGAATAGAAGTTACAGCAAAGGTGGTACGGAGAGCAGAGCTGGGCATCTCAGAAGGAAGTGCTCTATTGTGTCCGCGGGGATATACGACATCTAGTGCAGATGGGGGATATAACGTTGTCTAGTTTGAATCTGAATTTATATTGCATAAGATTTGGGTGGTGGCCTGATCTGCTCCGGGCGAGGTTAATTTGGTTTCTTCTGGACAGTGATTATCCTTCTGTAGGGAGATGTTTGGGGATGGGGTGTTTAATAGAATGTTATTGGGGCGATTTTGTAGATATGTGTTAGTTTATTGTGTATGGATGTGAGAGAGCCAAAACCTATTTGGGGGTGGGGGAGGAATGTTGTTTGTAGATGTCATTATAAAGTTTGGCTGGTAAGGAGGGGGGGGGGATTTTTAGTCTGTGTCGGGGGGTTGGAGAGTATTTGGTGGCATGGATGAGTTGGATTAAGTGTTTTCTGAAAAATTGTGTCCCTACCATGTTCAAGTGGTAAGGGATTGGGAAGGAATTGTGTGTCTCGTCATTTATTATGCGCTGGATGGGGGTGTTTTAGTAGCATCCAGTGATTATTTTAGGGCTGTGTTTTGTGTAACTTGCAATTTTTTATGTTGGATTGTGATAGTGCGAGAACCATGCGGGGGAGGCATAATTTAATATAGTTCTGAGGAGTTGTTTTGGTAGAATTGTGTAAGGGTGTGTTATTTCTTGTCACTGAAAGTTGTGTTGGGAGAGAGTTCGGAGGGTGTTTAATTTCCGTTGGGTTTGAGAAGTAATTTGGGTCGATGTGGGGGGAAGAAAGTCATATATGTTGTTCGTAAAGTGAAGTCCCTAATATTTTTGGGGTTTTGTTTTAGGGGAAGGGGGTTGTTTTTCAAGTAGACTATTGGTGGAATGAGGATTGGTGGCGGTCAGTGTTAGGAGGGTAATGGAGGATTTAAGGGGGGAGCTGTCATTCTATTGGTGAGTAGCCAAGTTTTCTAAATAATTTGTAGTATATCTTGGTGTGCTGGGTGGCTGTGTTTTACAAGTATGGTTGTTGGGAAACTAAGACTGATGTACGTCCTGCGTAGTAAATTAGTTTGTGGATTGGTTGGAGGGGTGGGCAGATTCTGCTGTAAAAGAGATTGAATGGGAATGGAGAGAGAAAGGCGCCCTGTGGTACGCCGTTTTGAAGTTTAATGGAGTGTGAGAGGGTGTTTTTTATGGAGGACTTTGGCAATCTATTGTAAGGAAATTTGAAAAGGCCACCTTTTGATCAAATTGTTTTCTAGGGGGGAACTGAAGAATTTTTTGTATAAGGATACTATGTGGGGACAGTGTCAAGGCTTTGTTATGTCGATGGCTGGAAGTATGGATCTGTGTGATGGGGATTGCTTGAACATTAATTATGTGTTGAGGAGGGAGGTGAGGGGCTGGTTGTTGTGCAATGGTTCCTTTAAATCCATGTTTGGAATTCTGGAGGGTGATGTGTGGGGATATTTTTTTTAATATTAAGTTTTTGTTCCTTAGATTTTGAAGATCCTTGATGGGTAAGAGATTCGTCAAAATGAGGATGGGACTCTGGTTCTTTTTTAGATTTTTCAATTTTGGGATAATGAATGCTTGTTTTCAGATTGGGGGAATATAATTAAGTTGCAAGGATTTGTTAAAGATTTCTGGTGATGAGAAGAATTGCTTTTCCTCCTTAGGTGTTTCAGGTGGAGTTTGAGATTGAATCTGGTCCTGTTGCTGGTGATTGTAATGGAAGAAAATAAAGTGTGTGTGATATCATGTTGGGGTTGTCAAACTTGTCTGGAGGGTTGTGATCTGAAGGAAGTTTTTGAGTTGTTTTTTTGTTACCCTATTAATGGGGAGAGTAGTTTTTTTATGGGAGATTATACGTAGTGGTTTTTCGAGGAACTTGTCTGCTGTTGTTTTTGAGGAAGGGAGGGAGTTGTCGCGGACAAGGATGGAGATTCGTGTGAGGAGGAGGGTTGTTTTGTGAGTTGTTTAGTTTTTCATATTTTTGGAGGAATTTATTTTACCTATGCGTTATATTTTGATTTGTAGGTTCTGTAAACTTGTTAGTAGTGTTAGTGGTTATTAGGTTAGAGATTTGGGTAGTTTAGGTTAGTTATTTGGTTAGTGATTAATGTGGTGTATGGTCTGAAGTTTTTCGGAGGGAGTTTCTTTGTTTAATAATTTGACTGATTTCGGGGGATAGTTTTAGGATTGTAGGATTTTCTGTTTTGACCCTTAGGTATGTAGAGGTTGGCTTGATTTGATGATTGTGTTGTTTAAATGAATTGATGGAGGTGTTTAATGTTGTTTTGTCATGTATTGGTGTAGGGTTTATATGGGATTCGGATTGGTTAGTAAAATTCTGTCCAGTTAGGCTTTTTTGTAGTTGGTAAATGTGGGGTCTTTTTTTTTGGAGTTTGGGTGGGGAGGTTCAGAGATAATGAGGATACGGGGAGATGATCTGCATTGTAGGTCGGTGGTTGTGTCCCAGGTAAGTCTGTAATGTAGGGAGGGGGAACAAAATAAAGGTGACGTCTGGTGAGGTGGGGATTGGTTGGGACTTGGGGAGGGATTCGGTGGGGAAGTTTTTTTGAGTTAAGGATATTCAGGGTTTCCAATTCAATAAGGATATGGTTGCCCCGGGGATCAGATGGGTAGTCCTCATACAGGCCAGTGTGGTGGGCATTTAGTCGCCTCCAAGGATGAGATTTGGTTATGTGGATATTGATAAGGGGGGTGTGAGGTTGTTTGGGGCGGGTTTGGGGGTGGTCGGTGGCGAATATAAAGGTTGAAGTGTTGAGGTGGTTTTGTTCAGGAGTATGGAACAAGATTGGGATTTTATTAATGCGGCGGGGAGTGGTGTGGAAGTGTTAGTAGTTGTATTATAATGGTATGCTGTTGTGGATCAGTGTTAAAAGGGAGTGGTGAGGGGGTTGGGCAGAGGAATATACTGGCATCGTAACCATGAAATTGTTGGGGAGAGGGGGTTTTGGGCGAGGAGGCTCTTGTATGATAGCTATGTGGATATTGTGTTTTTTTCAGGAAATGGTTAGTTCTATGGATTTGTTGGTTAAGCCATTAATATTGAATTGTAGTATGTTGAGTGTTTGGGGGTTAGGTTTGGTCGGAAGGGGGTTTTGGTTGGTGGTGTGGGGGCTACAGGTTGCACAAGTGTAGCCCTTATTGTATCTGGGGAGGGTTCGGAATGGTGAGCAGGACTGGTGTGTACCCATCCTAGGCATCTAATACACTGGATGCTGTTTAGTCCGACTTTGTTTTTGGCAGATAGGGCAGTAATATTTAGGGGGTCCCGGGGTTGCTCTCGACATCTCCCGACCGTAGGAGTAGTAGTCTCCCTACAATGAGAGTAAAGACAGACAGAAAAGGCAGATTTGAGACAAGACAGGTAAATAGTAGGAGGACGATAGTAAAGTAGCGTAAAAAATGACCTGTGGGCCCGGCCCTAGTCCGGTTCCTTTTGGCAGTAACCCTCCTGGTGAGGGGGGGGAATTGTGTAACTTGCAGTACCCCCCCCCCGGGGCAGAAATTCTTGATATCTTCTCCCGAGGCGGATTCTGATGGTTGCCCTGCTTGTAAGGGTTACACATCACAACCTATTATTATATATATATATTATATATATATATATATATATATATATATAATATATATATCAAACATCCGCATCCGCGGATGTTAAAATCAAACATCCGCATCCGCGGATGCTAAAAAAATGACATCTGCTGCATCACTACTCAGGGGCACTTAATTATTAATTTGATGACAATACATTTCTTTATTAAGGGTGAATTCGAGCTTTCGTATACGTTTTCGTATACCTCTGTCAGGAAACTGAGAGGCTGTCATACTGTCAAGGACTGGGTGGATTTTGGGAATGGTTTTGGTTGGTTTTGTTCCGTTTTTAATTGATTGAAGTATTTTGAAGATAGGATTATTGAATTTTGCAGGGAGTCAATCTTATATTCACCTGGTTGTTTGTTGAAGCTATTTTTATTATAAATGTAAACTGATTCAATTATTTTCCTTTTTTTTATTTTTTGTGTGTTTTTTAATATCGTGATGTTTTTGATATTTATATTGTGATTTGTTTGGGATCTGTGGTGGGTGAGGGCGGAATTTGTGTTGTCTTTAATGAGATCTTGTTTATGTTGGTAGATTCTTCTATGGAGGTCGTTTGTTTCGCCTATGTAAACAGAGGGACAGTTGGAGCAGGAGATTTGATAAACGCAGTGGGTTTTGTGGTTGTGAGAGGTGGGGGGGGGGTCTGACGGAGTGTTTGAGGGTGAAAGAATTGTTTTGATTGAATATGATTGATTTTGGTAAATGTTGTTTGGTGTTTTGGTCTATTTTGTACGGTAAAGGAAGAAAGTTTTGTTAGTGTTGGTATTGGTACTGGGGGGTTGTAGTATTTTTGTTTGGCTTTTTGGTATGCTTTATTTATTATATAAGGGGGTAATTTAATTTTGTTTTGCTTCGTTGTCTAGATGATTAGGGGAACAAATACGGAATGCGCGGATGTATAGTGCTGTGAGGGCTGCTAATTTTATATTTCTTGGTTGAGTGGAGTACCAGATGATGTAAGACGGTTGGGATGTTTATTTTCTATAAACTGAAAAGGTGATGAAATTGGAATTGTGCCAGGTTAATGAAGTGTCAAGGAATGGGAGGGTGTCGTTTTCTGAAAGTTCATATGTAAAAGTGGTGGAGGAATGTAATTGATTGATGAAATCGAGCAGGTTTTTGTAGTTATTTTGTTTTGGCATGGCGACAAACACGTCGTCTACGTAGCGTAGCCAAGTGGTGTGAAGGGGTTGGGTGAATGGTATGATGTAGTCGTTTTCTAATAATTCAATACATATATTTGCTAAGGTTGGTGAAAGGGGGGAGCCCATTAATAGACCTGATGTCTGTTTATAGTATTTTTGTCAAAAATGAAAACGTTATGATCGAGGGTTAATAAAATGAGTTTTTGGATCAGAGGGAAAGGATAAAATAGATTAATAAAGACCGGCACTCAAGTAAATAATGATTTTACATCAAAACTTATAAATTGGTGGTTTGTGGGATTGAGCTGATGGATTTTTTGTATAAAATCTGGGGTGTTTTTTATGTGCGCGGCGGAAATGTTGCCTATGAGGGGTTTTAGAATATTCGAAAGCCATGCGGATAATGTGTAGGTATTACAATTTGTATTAGATTATAGGGCGAAGGGGGATATTTTGTTTGTGAAGTTTGGGAATACCGTAGAATTTGGATAAATCTGGCAATGGGCTCTTCCCTTTCACCAACCTTAGCAAATATATGTATGGAATTATTATAGCCCTATTCAAGGAGGGGGTGTAGTACGCACAAAAATTCGCCCTCTAGCGCAAATTACGCAGATGAGCACAGACGCAGGCTTTAAAGTGAGGGAGATTAAATACAGCAGGAAACACAGAAGATGGAAGAGAATTCCACAAAACAGAAGTGTGAGGAAAGAAGGAAGCACCGCAGCGAACTATCCTGGAGTTACCAATATCAACACAAAACTCATGCGCAGATACAGCACCCCTTTTGCTACGTGGACTTCTTAAGGTGGTGTTACGCGAGTGATAAGTTCCCTCGAGCACTTGCCGCTGCGGTGCTTTATCTCAATTTTATAGGTACCGCAGCGGCAAGTGCTCGAAGGAACTTATCACTCGCGTACAACCACCTTAAGTCATGTTGCTTAGTTACATGTCTTGTAGTCAAGTTTTCAACAACATTCATTAGTTGCAAAATGACTTCCCACATTATTAATAGGAATTTTCTCACCAATGAGAAGAGGGATCAATCTTAAAAAGCACCATGTTTAGCAAGATGTTTGCCTAATTTTAAACTTATTTAAATTTGTAGTAACTGTTGAGGGCTTGTTTGTGATATCAGATTTGGAATAAGGAAAGCTTAATATGTTATTTAAATATTGCAAAGTAAACCAATTAGATTTAACAGCAAAGCTGATAAATTCATTAATTACATAAGGTATAATACCTTCACACCAGTCATGATCAAAATCAACTGGAATACCTTCAGCTGCACAAAAACTTTTTAACACATTAAAGGGTGAATCTGAAACAATGCCATACATCTTTGACTGGCAACTATTTAAAGGTGAATAATATAAATTCTTATTTCTCAAAGTTACAGATTCATCTGAGAGTGACTTCTTTTTTTAGATGTCAAGCAAAATCTACATGGCCGAATATTGTTAAATGAGTTAAATCCTCCTAAAAAAATGTACCGAAAGGTTATCACCACAAATCATCAAAAGTGTCCTTTAATTTTATACCCTTCAGTATTAGGCAGGCTTATTCCCTCTTCTTCTAGAATTTTTATATCATCTATAAGTGGTTAAGTATCTTATTTCTCTTTTCTTTAAAGAGGTCTGCATTACAAATTGCAACTAAGTATATTGCTTTTAATTTTGAACGTAATTCAGGTCTCACATTACAAAGTGAAAAGTAAATAAATGTCATTTTCATCTGTTTTATTTTGTTCCCTAATGGATTACCCAAACAAACATCATCACAATATAACTAACTGCAGAATAGGAAAATATGTCTCATTAAAGATAGAATTCCTCTTAAAATTATCTCCATCACAAATATCCTTAAGGTATTCTCCACCAGAGCTATGATCAGTCATAACCTCATCAATAATCTCTTTATTTTGCAGTAGACATTTTAATGTTTCTAATAAAGGGATATACTGCAATGAATGCAAATTAGGGATAGCCCCAAATGAATATGCAACTGGAGAAATCATGTTTTTATGACTGAGTAAATATTTATTAAAGTGATTGACATCAGAAAAATAATTCAAAGTTGTTTCAAATAAATTTAGATTATGAGTCATATTTTCTATTTCGGGATTAATAAAATTTTCTGATGATATAATGAATTACAGACTTTTTAAATTTGACGTTGATATTAAATTCAAAAAAAGTTAGAATAAACTGACAACCTGTCGTCATTCAGATTTAGATGTTCAAAAAAAACTTCAGGATTTACATTCACATCTGATGTACCGCAATCAGTATTATGTGCTTCATTTTCATGAGAGAATTCATCAGCTTCTTTTGAAAAATCCGTTTTATGATTTTATCAATATTTTATGTAATATGCTTGATGAAAAGCTGCAATATTACATTTTACATTTTTATAAAATTTTTGACAGTTATTAATTCCACAAACAATTTTGCAGTTTGATAGATATTCATGATGAGACTTATAATGTGATAAAAGAAAAGAAAATGATAAAAATTTATAAGTACAAATTGTGCAAGTAAATTTAAAACTCATACCTACTTTTTGCTAGTATTCTATTTAGTATATTTAAAGAAATGACAGTTATATAATTATCACTAACTTAAATTATTTTGACTACATATACTTTTTTATGAAGATGACTTTTCTTTAGCATCCTGTATAAAATTTTTGTTTAAATATATATTATATTATATATGAGAAGTATATATATATATATATATATATATATATAGTTAGATTTATATATATATATATATATATATATTATATATATATATATATATATATATATATTTAAGCCACTGTGACTGACCCAGTTAGCTCAAAAGGTAAATAATCCTCCTAAAAACTGTGCCGAGAGGGTATACACAAATCTCAAAAGTGTACGGTTATAGTTAGGCTTATTATACCCTTCAGGATTAGTTAGGCTTTTCCCTCTTCTAAAATTTTTATATCATCTATAAGTGGTTTAAGTATCTGATTTCTCTTTTCTAAGTATATTGTTTTTAATTTTGAACGTAATTCAGGCCTCATTACAAAGTGAAAAGTAAATAAATGTCATTTTCATCTGTTTTATTTTCTTTCCCAATGGATTACCCAAACAAACATCATCACAATATAACTAACTGCAGAATAGGAAAAATGTACTCATAAATTAAACTTGAGTCATAACACTATTATACCATGACCATTAATTATCAATATGCATTG
Source organism: Trachelipus rathkii (assembly GCA_015478945.1). Classification (NCBI taxonomy): domain Eukaryota; kingdom Metazoa; phylum Arthropoda; class Malacostraca; order Isopoda; family Trachelipodidae; genus Trachelipus; species Trachelipus rathkii. The sequence continues at coordinate 12,997 of JABUQX010057587.1, forward strand.
TCAAATTTTAACTACTTTTCAATTAGGCTTACTCAAAATATATCAATATCCACATATATTTCTCATATAGAGACAGTCCTTTAGTAGCTTCATTCTTAGCCACTCCAGTCATCTTAGGATAATGTCTAAGTCCACAGTGAATATTGGCATTGTGTGTGGCTTCAGCTGAGACTGAATTCTCTCTTGAACTGAACTACCAGACTTAACCAATTTGGAATATAGATAAATAATTATTATTTACAATGCACTGCATCAAATTTTTTACATTTTTGAATCAATCACAATTTTTCATAGATATGAAGCAGAGGAACTAAGGCCATCATAAAAACATATCAGGGAGGTACAAAAATATTCTGGGATTATATGGTTACAGAATACGACACTTTGGTAAATTTTTCTTAGTTAAAAATTATTACATTCCATTTTTTTTATAAAATTATTATTTTTGCAAAAATAATATAAAATTTTTTTCCCTCTTTTGTAGCAAAAGCTGCAAGTATGTAATTAAATAAATAAAGGATTTTTTTCGTCAAAACTTAGTAATTTTCTGTATAATGATAAAAAAAAACATCCTTACAAAAAAAAATACAAATATATATATAATTATATATATAATATATATATATAATATATATATATATATATATATATATATTTTATATATATATAGCCTTAATTAATATATATAATATATATATTAAAAAATATATATATATTATATAGTATATATTATATATATATATATAATCAAAGCACTGATATTTTCATTATTTTTATCACAATTAAAAAACTTTTACTTTATTTGAATGATAATGACAAGCTACTCAAAGATTTTAATGAACATTAAAACATGTTGGAAACAAAGGAATTGGAAAGTCTTACCATATAGGGTTCATTTAAGAGTGAAAATATAATCTCCAAAGATGGTTACCCTTTAATAAATTTTGCCCTCCTTTTACTGATCACTTCAAAAAAAAAAAAAAAAAAAAAAAAAAAAAAAAAAAAAAAAAAACGATAGCCAATCAATTTTTTATTGCGAGGGACTTGAATATATTATATATATATATATATATATATATATATATTATATATATATATATAGTATATATATATATCATAAATATATATAAAATACACTATATATATATATAATATAATATATATATATTTTTTATTAATATTTTTACTTACACTTTTCTTCCAGGCTGACGCGGGTAGTGGTAACTGTGACAGCCTTCTCATCGGACGTCTCCCAATCTCGACCTCACCACCCTCTCCACACCCACTCTGTCTCCTCGCCAACCACCCTCACCCCTTCCTCCCTCATCCCTCCCTCTCTCCAGCATCTCCCTATTATTCAAAATCACCTCATTGCCACCTCCCTTCTTAGTCTCCACCACTTCCTCTCTGCCTATCCCTCCGCCTCCCAATAACTCTCCTGAGACCACTCTCTGTTACTACCCCAATCTCTTCCACTAGATGCCCATAGCCGATCCGTGAGGCTTCCCTTCTCCGCTCTTCCCTCCACCAAGGATAACCATTCTCCAATCACATCGTCTCCCCCCTCACCGACCCTTATTCCTCATGACCGCTCTCCTTCTGCAACTCCCTACAAACGCCGCTCTCAACCCAATCCATCTCAAAATACTTCCAACTCGTTCCTGGACCAGTGGGCATTCATCAATCCCCAATACGGTTTCACAAAGCCCATCTTACAACCAGCACGGCTGGTACCACAAATTTCAAACAATATCTACTTAAACTTCTGTGAATAAATCCCCCCTTTCCATAATTCTCTAGACTAGCTCACAGCTCTCGATTCTCATTCCTTCTCCTACTCAGTGTTCTATCTCCTCCTTCATCCTCCCTCCTTACCAAGTCCATCCTCTAAAATCTATCTAAAGATCTTTACTTGCTTCAAACACACCCCCTACTCTAACTCCAGACCCTCCCCTCCTCCTCGATGTTCCTCCTCTCATCAAACACACCTACTCTTAACCTCTTACCGTGGGTTTTATTTTAAAGCCACCTTTGGTCCCCACATTCTCTCAAACCTCACCTCATCAAATAACCTCAGCCATTCCGCGTTCTTTACCCGACAAAGGCAAGTATCGAGGGTCGCGCATAATCAGTATGAGCGTTCACCTCCACTCTAATCATTCCCATTCATGTCAATTCCACCTCCCTCCTCCTCAACCTCACATATATCCTCTAAAGCAACACATCTCCATATAACAAATTTGTAAAAAAGGCCCACTGAATAGACGTCATCTACATAATCATAGTATATATATTTAATAATCATATTAAAATATAAGTATTATATATTATATATAAATATATATAATAGTATACTATTATTAATAAGAGGGTACTAATAAGGATACGTATAATATATATAGATAGATGTAATATTCAGTGATGGACCGCAATGTCAACAATTTGACTGTTTGCGGATGAGGTGTAGTAGAAAAAGTATAGTGGCTTATTCAGATGCTGAACTACTACAGTTATTTAAATAATGTTTTATGAAATTAAATGAATAATTTTGCTTGAAAGTTCGTACATTGCGTTGTGTTTTTTAAAACTATTGTCCTTAATTGTTGTTGTTTTATTTTAAAATTCTTAATATCTTATTCTTAAATTTATTACTTTTATCTTATTTATTAAACAATACATTCTTTTCGTTGTCATTAGATTGGCCTTACCCCACTCTGCCCTTTATTTTGTTACATAGTTATTTTATTTCCTGATATTTTTATTCGCTATTAATTTAAATTACTATTATTTTAATTTAATTTATTTCTATTATTCCTTACTTAATATTCCAATTATTTATCTTCTCTAATTTCTTTGTTTACTTTCAGGTCTTATTGTTTTTCCCCAATACGACGGGCTTCGCTTCGTCTATGAGCAGCAGAATCTTTTAAATATAGTAATTATTCAAAACTATATCAATAGTATATTCACATAAAATAAGGATAGTAATATTATATAGGTAATAACGATAGTAACTATAAGTAGTTGCACGACATGAACTATATAATATATACCCTTAGTATTATATAGTATATACTACTGATGTAATTAGGTTCTTAAAATTGAATTTCGCACCCCAACCACTAATTATTTTAGGTTGGTAGTCAATAGAATCTTTTAGATCTTGTTTTGAAATAGTCAAAATAAATCTCGCAAATATGAGTATTTTTAATATGCTCACAGCGAAGCACTATATGGTTGTCGCGAAAAAGGAAAGTTAGTACACCGAAGAAATAACCATATATTAAGGTTTTTGAGCTTAGCGCATATTAATTAAATATGTACAACAACTTGCATTTATTAAAAATTTATTTAATACATTTTATAGATTTCTTTAACTGCTTGATCATATTCGCTTTTTATAATAATAATAAATAATTAATAATAATAATAATGCGAGAAGATTGACAATAATAATAAAATTACTAATAATAAATTACATACATCTATAATTCCAGGCCAGACCTTAGAAAAAGCCATCATCCATAATCTACAATATTCCACCGCCCAGCTACGGAAAAATTGAAGTACCAAAATTGAATCCTGGAAAAATTATTTATAGTAAGGAAATGCATTTAAAGGCGACTAAGGCAAGTACCTTGGAAGACATTGCGATCGTCCCTGCGGGGGGAACAGTAGTAAAAGTAATATCGACTAATCGATATAATATAATAAACTATATATATTAATATACTTATATTATATAATATATATAAGATATACATAACTATATAATATATATTATATTACTATATAGCTATATACTGTATATATAATTGGTTTAGAGAGACAACTATCATCAATCCATATCCCTCAAAATGACTTTCACAACTTTCTGTTTCAATTAAAGATATCATTATACTGCCTGAGAGATGCGAGGAAAAGCACCATGCCAAAAAAGTCCTGGAGAAATTATAAAATGTAACTTCTACAAAAATTCGGTAAAAAATATATACTATATAATACTATCATCTACTATCTAATACTATCATCTACTATCTAATACAATACATTTTTGGAAGTCCTGGTAAAGATTTTAGATAGGCGAAAGAATGTCAAAAAGAAAAATAAAAAAATAAATATAATTGCACTAGAATTATTACTGGTAATTAGATCTGATAGAGAGCCTATTAGATGACCTTTGGTTGGTACTCGGCCGAAACGAAATATGCGTCTCTCCTTAATTTTTGCCTGTTTTTTTCTTTAACTAAAGAAATACCCCAAGGGTAACCGCACCGGATGCAGTGCTGTCGGGTGTCTCTCGGCTTGCCCGGGGGAACTAACGGGTAGGCTAATTCCCCCCCTCCGGAGGGGTCTCCGGAACCCCCGCTCTTTGGTATTTGGGTGTCGCGGGGTTCCTGGCGTCCGCCCCGCCTACGGCGGTACTGGAAACACGTCCCCCTGTGTTCCCCGTCGGCTACGAGCCCCCTAAATTGCCGTGTTTAACCAAAGATACCTCATATATATATAATTATCTAGTCCAGCCCTGCTCCCTACAAAAACAAAATAGACCAATATTACATTTTATATTTATTTTATTTAATCTTATTATTATTTTTACATTTTCCTAACTAAATTTTACAAGGATTCCAAAAATGTATTCCTTTTGCTGTAGCTATTGTAGGTTTTTGATGATACTGAAGGATTCTTTTTTCCTTTTTTTTTTTTTGGGTATTTTTTAATTTTTTTTTTTTTTATTTTTTTTACAGTTACCGCCATAATAATTTTAGCCAGATTCCCAACAACTGAATCATTTCTCGTTTCTCTCTGGTAACTATTGTATTTTGAGATATGGATTCGACATTATAGATTTCCCGTGCCTAAAAACCGCAACATGTAGTCACCCTAATACTATATCAATATGTAATATACATAGGGAGTGAAAGTAGGCGCTATATATATAACAATAAACTATATATATATATATATATATATTATATTGAGAGAGTGTAATATATGATATATAATTAATTTGTAAGGATTACAGAACCGGCAATGTGTAGCGGTGACTCCTCGTCGAGCCGAAACGGGGAACACAGGGGGCGACGCGCTTTCCATGACCCTTCCCGTAGGGGACCGGCCAGGGAGGAGTAACCCCCGCGACTACCCTCAATACCAAACAGAGCGGGGGTTCCGGAGACCCTCCCGCGAGGGCGGGCAATTAGTCTACCCCGAGTTCCCCGAAGGCCGACGAGGACCCCGACTCCAATGCCATCGGTGCGGTAACCCTTTGAGGTATTCTTTAGTTTAACCAAAATAAAAAAGTAATAAAAGCTATTTTAATTTCAAAACGCAAAAGGAAGAAAGAGGTCCTCTAAAATAGGCCTTCTACTCATCATTACTATAATTATTAAAGAATTTTTTTTTTTGTGTTTTTTTTTTTATTTACATTTTCAAATTCAAAAATTTTACCAAGATTCCAAATATGTATTCCTTTTCAACCTGTAGCTTATTGTAGTTTTTGAGATTTTTTTTTTTTTTTTTTTTTTTGACATAAGTAATCTCCGCACTGACAAAATATTTACCAGCATCAGCAGATGTATTACCCTTTTTCCCGGTACCGACAAGTTGTTCGTAGATGATTTTAGATCAATGGATTAGTGAGTCTCTTTTACAAAAAAAAATAATTCAGAATCACAGAAACAGCTCTCACTAACAGCAACCATTTGAACTAAGCCACGTATTGGCCAAACAATAGTTCAGTTCAATATCATTTGCATACATGCTTTCTATTATTGTTCGTATTATCGGAGTCATTACCCCTACTCTCATAATCGAAGAAAATAAATTCATTACATTAAATTTTTTATATTCATTTATAATGGTTTTTTATCAACAAACCATTTAACGATTTAAATATTTTAAACTTTAACTTAAACTTTGCATATAAACATGAAAGAGTAAAAAATAAAGAATTAAAATTTAATTGGAATTCTTATCACAGTTATAAAAGAAAAATAGTCCCTTATCAAAGGCAGTTCTTGCTGCTTAAGTACGGATATACGCAATCCGCACGGACATCATACATCTACTCTATTTTTATATTTTGTGGCGTACTGGGTACAGAAATCATTAAAATAACGTACAAGTATATTATAACTTCAGCTTACACATCATCACACAACCGCTAATGCCACCTACTTAAAATTTTAATAAATTTCAAATAGGTCAGTTGCGTACGTATATCCGACACGACAACGAGCTACTGCCTTGTATCATAGATATAATAATAAATAGATAATGATAAATAATTATATTATAATACTGATATAATTATAATATTATCCAAACATACTACACTATTAACTTCTATGAGACAAGATCTAATAACGAAGGAGCGTTATGATTTGAATAGTAAGATTATATAATATATAAGTACATATATCCACAAAAGGTATATACATAACCAGAGGTAGAAGCGTCATGATGCCGGACAAACTCGAAGAGTAGATTATAACTACCAGCCTATGATATATCGAAAAAGCTAAGATACAGGAGCAACAATACTAGGATCAGTCGACCAATGAAAGAAAACTGATAACATATATGGCATCAGCGGTATGAAATTTGTAAGGGAAAATGAAAAAAAAAATTTACCTTTCTTTTTTTACTCGGTGGTGGTGTGATAATATCATTCGCCAAGAACTAAAATGATCAACAGGTACGAAAAAAGCTAAAGTATAACACTAGGGAATCAGGTTATAAAATTTCATTTTCAGGGGAGTCTTCGGATGACCGACGGCTATGGGTTTTACAGGAGGGGGGACCGTCTTTCTACAAGCGGGGCAATTTAACCACCACGTGATGCGTGCGTAGGGGCCGGAGTGTGAGAAGGATCGCCCAGATCGTTATATGCTCTACAAAAGCGGCGGCAGTACTCCGCACATAGGCGCTCTACAATGCCGCCAATATACCAAAGAGCGCGGGCTTTACGGGAACCCCTGCGAACCGGTAGAGGGGTCTGCGACAACGAAGTCCTATCTTGTCGTCCCTCACATCAGACGACCACGGGAGGTCCCAGACAGAGACACTCCGACTCTTAGACCGCACCGCAGTACAGTAGCTATCTGACGTGCAGAGTGTGCAGTCTAACACCAGAGCTGGGCCTGATATTTCTTTTAGTTAAAAAACGAATAACAATTTATCAGGGTTCACGGACCAGCAAAATAATTATCATGAGTGCCTAGCCGCCTTCAGATATTCACAAGTAGTAACACATGTATACATTTCATCTTGTACGCATACGGCGGATACATCGAGATATAAATAAATATAATAACTTTTTTTTTCTTCATTCTTCCCATACAGATACTCATTATCCGCTTGGATTCCAATTTATCCTTATGTTATTATCTACCACTATATAGTCAGACTTTGGTATCTATCTCAGTTATCTGCGACGATAAATGCAGTGGCGGCTTAAAAAGTTGCATTATTATTTCAACTATATCATATTATATATATATAATAATATATATAGTATATATCATATACTATATATATAATATATATATATATAATTATATATTATATAGTATAATATTATATATATATATATATATATATATTTATAATATATATATAATATATAATGTAATCAAAATGGACTTTTTTAACTCTTCCAATAAATCGCACGAATTATTCAGTTATTTTATTTTTTCCCTTTAGGTTCTTATTTTCTTTTATTTAAGTCTTTAATTCGTTTTATTATCCTTTCTCCTTAATACTTATCACTTAGTCCGTTTTATTCTATTTATATACGAATATACGAAGTTATTTAAACCAAAATTATTTGTTTATTTCTTATGAATAGTCAATTTTACACTGAACGAATTATTAAAATTTAACTATTTCTTTCTAAGTTTCATCTTAATAGTGTATATTGACTATTGTGAAGAGGGTATTATCGGATATGCATTGGTGAAATGGTTGTTGTTTATCTCACCCAAAATTAAACAACAATTGTCGTGTTTAAATTTACGACTTAAACTGGAAACTTCTTATAACAGCCAAACAATGTACAGTCTAAAGCAATCTAAAGTAAAGTAACTAAAGGCGTTTTTGATTTGGAAGGCGAATTTTCTTGATATTGGCAAACAGAATTCTTCTAAACGGAAGAAGATATCTCACTCTATTTCATCAGTAAGTTGATTGTTCATTATCAAAATTTCTATGCGAAATCAGGAGCACATTCTCTCATCCAAAGGTTTTGCGAATTTCGTGTCTTACGTTCTTTACTTTTTCTTGTACTTGAACGTAGTCGGCTACCCCGTGCTATCCGGTGTAATCGTAAGAATAAATAGTTTTTTAATTATTAAGTTAACCAAAATTCCACCACGCACCCTACTGTACTACCTTTATATTTAATCCTTCGAAATATATTAATTGTAATACGTTGATTAATATTTCCTATCTATATCCAGTAATATCTCACGCGATGTTAATAACTTATAGGGGTGAATTTTCGCCCACAATGAATAAAAACTATCAAACTGAGAAAATTTTTATTTCTTCTTTATATAAGTTATCATTGCTTGTGACTGTCACTCGAATGTGATCATTTCAAACATGTGGTTTTTTTAAACATATATCATATAATACTATATATTTATATAATATATATTATATATATATATATATACTATTTAAGTTATAGCTATATATGACATATGATGCACTCATAATTTCGCCATAACTATAGAGTAAAACTTATATATATATATATATATATATATAGTGGTGATATTAAAAAATATGTAACGAAGTAAAAAGCTAAAAGAACAAGTTTAAATGAGTAGGTTAATTCTTGACAAATAGCTCATAAGGTACGTTGCAGTAAAACTCTACACTAACAATTCTCAAAGTAACGTCAGGCGAAACGAATGTATACTCAGCGCCAGCTAGCGCTGTCTCGTGGACTCGTCGTGCAGTTACGTCAGTGAGATACAGACACAGCGGCGGAGGAGTGATTATGATCTCATATCGAGATCATGACGAGCACGTCTTCGAGAGCCTTTGAGAAGAAATAACTTGCCAAATCTAAAATCAACAATTCTTATGATGTTTTCTAGAACTAATGATGTTGAATATCAACACTTCGGATCAAGTACTGTTGAACACAAAGTTGAAATCAACAACTTACAAACTAGGGCTGTAATTCAACCGTTAACTTATTTTCACGATGTAGGTTTAAGTTACCAACTCGAAGCTCAAATATACCAAGTCAATCTTTTAATTTCAATTTCAATCCTGTAATTCAAATGAACGCCAATATTGGAATTAAATATCACGAAAACAAAACTATTTAATAAACAAGAATATATTCCACGAAATTAAATCTATTTACAATTTCTATTAACTAATTTAATAGCATTATCTATTATATCAAGGTCAACAGGTTGTTTCCTAAAATTAATAGCATTATGATGCTCCCTGATTGCATGAAGATTTTATAACAATGATTCTTAAATATATATTAATATACTATATTATAGATATATTATATTATATATAATAATATATATATAGTATATAATATAATATATATAATATATAATAATATATTATATATATATATATTATAATAATATAATACTATATAATGGTAATTTATAGCAGTTTCAAATCACCTTTCGTGCGTTTGTCTGTATACACAAATTGAGTCACTTTGTAGGCACCTACTTAAGTCACTATATAGGCTTGAGTTACCAATATATATATATATCTATATATAAAATATATAATATAAATACCATATATATATATATATATATATATATATATATAATAGATTTTATGTTGTTTTTCTTACAGCAACTATATCTTTCGTAATGCATGTATAAAGATGTACAATAATTTTTTAATATATATGAGTTTGTTATGGAATTTTTTTAGTTTACATTACGATTTGATAGGTGATAGATGTGAATATTAACAATGTCCGTAATATTTAAATTTGAATTAAAAGCTGCAATACTTTCTCGTAACATTTTCACTATTCCGCTATTATTTCCGATGTATATTAAGCTCTATTTATATATATATATATATATATATATAGTTATATATATATATTATATATATATATATAAGATATATATAGTATGATATATATATTTCTATGCTTATATACAATTTTTGGAAAAATATATTTTTATCTTTAAAGTATATATATATATAAGTAGTACAATGGAATAACCATATTGCACGACGATGACCTTGACCTTTTCTGACTTTCTCCGCCACGGTTGCTTTCCTGAGGGTGATTTTACTGCCCTTTGTTAAAAACAAAAACCTTTTTTGGATTTTTTGTTTGACCGATCTTGACCTTTTTTGGCAACTCTTACTTTGCTGGCCCCCACCAATTTTCTGGCCCCCCCTACTTTTTTTGATGTACTCCCATTGTAACACCCATTCAAATAAAGGAGTTATGCCAAACAATGGTATTGAAAAATACCCGGTTAAATTTTTTTTGAAGGTTTTGAGCTGTTTCGCCAATAGTTAATTTACCAGATGTCCCATAGGGGCTTTAGCCCTTTTTGATGTCTTGATTCCTGGGTACCCGCAGGTCCAAAGCCCCGCCGCCGCTTCTGCCGCCGCGTATGCCAGCAGCATCGTGCGCCCCAGGGTCATTTTTGGCCCACGGTTATTTTTGAGAACCCCAATTTTTGAGAACCCTATCGAATTTTTTGAGAACCCGATTTTTGAGAACCCGGATTTTTTGAGAACCTAAATTTTTTGAGAACCCCTAATTTTTTGGCTACCCTAATTTTTTAGCACCTTTCGAAGAAAGGGTGCGCCAAACGGTGCGTCAGCAACCGTTGTACGTATTACCACACTTATTTTACGCGCCCCCATTTTTCGATGACCGTTGCCATTTTGGCCCCACGGGTGAATTTGATTCTCCTTTAGGGGCATTAGCCTTTGGAATGTCGTTACTGTTTCGAGTAGATATTTCGACGCAACCCTTTGGTCTTCCATGGGTCAATTTTTGGCCCACGGTATTTTTAGCTACCCTTTGATCTTCATGGTCAAGTTTGGCCAACCACAAACACACTACCAACCTTTGGGTCTTCCATGGGTCTATTTTTGCCCACGGTAATTTTTGGTCATCGCGTGGGTCAATTTTGGCCATGGGTCATTTTTTTGCCCACGGTCATTTTTGATCTTCCTTTAGGGCTAAGCCCTATTTTTTGATGTCTTTACCTGTTTGACCACCTTGCCAGATGCTTTACGCTTGCAAACCGTGGGTCATAATTGACCCACGGTAATTTTTTGTCCTTCTTTAGGGACTTAGCCCGTTTTGATGTCTTTACCTTTTTTGACCATGATATTTAGCCTTTGACTTTACCATATACCATGGGTCATTTTGACCACGCTAATTGAATGGCGTTGATGGTTCCCAATCATCGTAAGTCCTAGGGATGTTCATTAGTGTTCTATGAGTATTAGATCAGTGCCAGGTAAGTGCCAGGTGAGTGCCAATGAGTCCAAGTGAAGTGCCAATGGAGGCCAAGTGAGAAGTGCCACATAGTAGGCAAAGGAGTGCCACAAGTGCAACTGAGTGCCACTTTTTTCAAGCCTTTTCTAGCCTCCCCCAGCCTAGAATATAGCCCTAATATGGGTGTCTACCCTATGTAATCAAGGTAGAGGATTCGAATGGTGTATATTACAAGCTGCTAGAATGCTTCCTACACTTATTAGAATTTTTATAACACTTATAGCAGCACAGAATATATATCTAAAAGTTACAAATTGAGACAGTGATCTGCAAACGTTTTCAGAGTCCGCGCACTGCGCGTGCGCGAAATCGCGAATATTGCGGCCCGCAGTGCGCAATATTTCGCGTAACCGTTTGCCGCGTGCGTCCGGCTGACACGCAATATTCCCGCGTGAACAAAGAATATGATATCAATGTAAACTATATCAAAGAATTTCGTTTCAAAAATACTATATGAGTCATTCAATTTTACTACAAATTGTACGAAAATTTTTTAAAAACATATACTTTACATACATTAAACAGTACAGCAGTCAAACAATAGAGGTCGTTATTATCCTAACCTAACACCTAGGGATTAGTATGGCCTTTGGTTTACTGCTTTACTGCTTTGACTTTCTGCTTTACTGCTTAACTCATGTTTTACTGCTTTAACTTCTGCTTTAACTCTGCTTTAACTATGTTTTAAACTGCTTTATACTCTCTGTTTACTGGTTTTAAACTTCTCTGCTTTACTGTTTAACTCTCTGCTTTAGCTGCTTTAGACAAATCTATAACTACACATTCTTTTTTTCTTTTACAGTTTTAATTTTGTTTAAGTACTTTTATTTATTATTTCTATTTTTATTTTTGTTTTAATACTTTTTATTTTTTAAATTTTTAAATGTAAGAATAAAAACACACAGAGTTTTTCGGTTATATAAACATTTTATTTAATATAAATGTTAACGAAATTTTATTAAAAACTATACTTTTACATATGCTTAATTAAAGCTGTAAAGCAGTAAAACAATAGAGGTGTTATTACCTAACACTGCGGGATTAGTATGCCTTTGTTTTAATGCTTTACTGTTTTAACTCTCGCCTTTACTGCTTTAACTCATGTTTTTACTTGCTTTAACTTCCTGCTTTACTCGCTTAACTCATGTTTTAAACTGCTTTAACTCTCTTGCTTTATACCCCATGTTTTACACTCTCTGCTTTATCTGCTTTAACTCATATATTCATTATCATTATGTTTTCTTTAATATTTTTTAATTTTTTTTAATACGTTTAATTTTAATTATTTCTATCTTTAATTTTTGTTTTTAATACTTTTTTAATTTTTAATTTGTAATGTAAGAGTAAAAACACACACTCCTTTTTGCCTATATAGAACATTTATGTTTAATAAATTGTGAACAAATTTTATTAACCAACAATATACTTTCACCCTTAATAACGTAACAGCAGTTAAAACATAGAGGGTGTTAATTACCTAACACCTAGGGGATTAGTGATGCCTTTGTTTTAGACGTGCTTTACTGCTAGACATTACTGCTTTAACTTGCTTAACTTTTCTGCTTTACTGCTTTAATCATGTTTTACTGCTTTAACTTTCCGCTTTACTCGGTCCACGTCATGTTTTACTGCTTTAACTCTCTGCTTTTACTGCTTTAACTCTCTGCTTTATTGTTTTAACTCTCTGCTTTACTGCTTTACTCATATATTTATTACATATGTTTTCCTTTTATTTTATTTTTATTATTATTTTATTTATTTTATTATTATTTTTATTATTTTATTGATTGTATTTTTATTATTTTTTATTATAACTTAGTGTTATTTACTTCATGCCTTATGTTATTATTAATTTAGAACACACACTACAAAACACACACACACACACTACACACAACAACACACACCACAAATCAACACACCACACATCACACATACACACACACACACCTACCCACACACTTACACTTATACACGCATTCACTATGACACTTATATCCAACTTCAACTATGAACACTTACATTACCCATAGACACTTACATTTACACTTATACACATGCGGTACCACACACACACACACTATGACACTTATACACCATTCACTATGACACTTATACACACATCCACTATGACACTTACATTTATCATAGACACTTACTTTACACTTATACACTCACACCACAGATTTACTTACACTCAAACGCAGATTTACTTTACACTCACACACAGATTACTTACACACACACAGATTACTTACACTCGCACGAACAGTTACACACACACACACCACACACACTACACCCACCAACCCACACCTCATCCACCAGCCCACTCACTTACACATTATAACGATAATTTATTAAAACATTTATGTTTTAATAAACACGTACATTTATATTACCCATTCAAATATAACTAAATTATTTCAAAGTTCTTTAAACTTCTATAAAAATCAATCATTATGCTTTGAACAAAGAATTTATTATTTAACTGTTAAAAATGTTAATGTTTATAAATTTTATAACTATCAAAGTTAAAATAACTTTACTAAAATTTTATGAATTTTATTAAAAACATATATTTTACGTACCTTAAAGCATAAATAGCAGTAAATCAGTAAGGCCAGCCCCTAGCACACTCCTCTACATCATAGCCTATGCCACGTTTGTCTAATTTCACTTACTGCCTTTACATATCATCTTTAGCCATGTAATTAAGTAGAAAAAAAAATAATTTCTTCTCTGCTAACATAACATGTATTTATTAAATCATTCTAAGTTTTTATTAAAAATATACAATTATTCACTTACATGTTGATATTATTCACATCGAGTTAACTAAAAAATTTCAAGTTTTAAATAAATTTCTTGTCTCCTTATTATTATATTATTATCTATGTCTGTGACAGATCCCATCACGCAGAAAACATCTAACAGCCCGCCACTCCTACAGGATTAGCGAAACTCGACGCTCTTCTCTGTAATATGATGTGTTGAATGATAATCTACTTTGGTCTTATAATTTAGGATAATCCTTTTTGTAACCCGCGGCGATTTAAGCCTAATTCCAGTGTGCAATAATATATGTCAAACTGACTTTTTCTGTAAAATTGGTGCAATAACTACGTTAGCCAAATTTAGGCCTAAATTTTAGGATAAGCCTTTTTGTAGATGGGCTAATTTAATTTAATTCTATTACCAGGTCAAAAGGTATTTCCCGTATAGACAAGAACATTGATTTATCTATTATTTTATAAAATATATTTTCAAACTGAAAACAAATGCTGGATCGGAGAGATCCTTTAAGCAGGTAAAGAGGAAATGTTTTCCTTCTGTGATTGGTCGGGGTAATCCTATCTCTATATGACCTCGTATGTGATTGGTCGAGATTATTTTTTATCGTCTTTTGAAAATAACTTTGTTCTTTAATCTTGTATTTAAGCAGGTGTGTGTTTTATTATCTTTTAGACTCCAAACTCATTTTAAAATCTAAGTCGCTTTAGCTATTAAGCGGTGCACAAGTATCTGATTTGTATTCAAAGTGTTTTATTTTTACTAAGTTATATCATATTTATATATAAAGTACTTACATTGAGGAATAATTTTTATTAAATTTTTCCAAATAGAAATAAAATAGGAGTAATAATATATACACAATGTGATAAGCTAAACACCAGGGCTCAGCATGAGCCTACCCGCACAAAACAGTGCAAGCCAAAACAACGCTGGCGTCGTCCCGCCGCCGTCCCCGCCCCGCCGCGCACACCCCGCGGCGCAACATTCCTGCGTTCCCTGCCCGCCGCGTGCGCGACCGCAGGCGCAATATTCCCGCGCGAAATTATTTATTTAGAACACACATAACACACAACCACACACACACACACACAAACACATCACCCCGCCACACACACCACTTCACACTCCACTACACATAAACGTATAATTTAATGTAAACATTTTATTTTATTTTATTATTAACTTAGTGTTATTTTACTTCATGCCTATTGTATTATTATTTACACACACACATACACAAAACACACAACCACATAACACAACACACACACACACCACACACACGCCACACTCACTTACACATATACGTATGAAATTTTATAAACAGTTTATTTATTTATTTATACTTAGTGTTATTTTACTTCATGCCTATTGTTATTATTATTTAGAACACACATGCAGACACTCAACACACACCACCGCCCATCACACACAACACACACACACACACACACACACACACGCACCAGCTCCTTACCCTCACACACTCGATATTTTGATCCCTAACTTTGATGCCTGTTTTTGATGCCTCAACTTCTGAGTCTCAGTTTTGATGCCTAAGCTTTTGATGCCTCAACTTTGATGTCTCAGTTTGATGCTCAGCTTTGATCCTCAACTTTGAACCTCGCCTTTTGATGCCTCAGTTTGATATGCTCAGCTTTTGATGCCTCACCTTTGATTCCTCATCTTTGATGCCGTCAGCTTTGAGGCCTCAACTTTAATAACTTTTTGGTACCTCAGCTTTAGTGTTCATCTTTGAGATGACTATTCTTTGATGGCGTCATCTTTGATATCCCCTATATTTGATTGATTCAGCTTAAATACAGCAGTTATCACTTACCATAGACCTTACACGTACAACTACTATTATCACACATACTACTGATATCTTATTCACTACATACGGCACCATACACATCAACCTTACTGTTTCAACAACTTACACTCACCCGCGACAACGACATCATATCAGTTATATTATATAATATATATAATTATATATACGTATATATATAGTAAATATCCTAATATCATATATATATATATATTATATATATATATTATATATATTTCATGATTCGCTGCGGAATTTTGGCGCCTGCTGGCCGACGGGCGCGGGCGGGAACGCGAAATAATTGCGCCTGCGGCGCAACCGCGGCGGTCGGGGACGCGGCGGGACGCACCAGCGGGTGCGGGGTTGGCTGCCTTTGCGCGTGGGGCTCATGCTGAGTCCCTGTGGTTTAGCTATAAATCTAGTGAATTAATTTTCATCTATTCTAGTGAAATTAAATAATTATTCTCAAATGTAAGTATTTAGTTATAAATATGATATACACTTAGTAAGAATAAAACACTTTTAATACAAATCAGTAATATTGTGCACCGCTTAACAGCTCAAATGAAAACTAATGATTTAAAAATGAGTTGGATCCTAAAAAGATAGATCAAACCACACCTGGCTTAATAACTAAGATTAAAGAATCAAAGTTAAGTTTTCAAAAAAGATCGATAAATATATTCGTCGACCTAAGTCACAATAACGAGGTCCATATAGAGATAAGGATTACCCAGACCAATCACAAGTAAGAAAACATTTCCTTTTTACCTATTAAAGTATCTTACCGATCCAGCATGTTTCAGTTTGAAGTATATTTATAGAATCCAATAATCATGATTCTTGTCTATACGGTGAATTACTTTTGGCCTGGATTAGGATTAATTGAGCCCAGTCTACAGAAAAAGGCTTTATCCTCTAAATTTAGGGCTATAATTTATAGTGCCAACGTATTATTGCACCACATTTTACAGAAAAAGGTCATTTGACATATATTTTGACCTGAATTAGGCTTAATCGCCCGGGTTACAAAAAGGATGTAATCCTATAATTAGACCTAAAGAGTTATTTCAGACACATTTACAGAGAGAGAGGTCAGTTTCGTATCTGTAAGGAGCGCGGGTGGGTTGTTTTCATCTTCTTCTTCTTCTCTTTCTGTTTTCTCTTCTTCTTCTTC
>JABUQX010057588.1:0-10000 GCA_015478945.1 Trachelipus rathkii
TATATATATATATAGATGTTATAATATAATATATAATAATATAGTATATATATTGATTTTTTTTTCAGATCTTTATTTTTTAATAAAAAAATTTGGTTCATTCATATTCTAACAGTTTATATTAAAATATTTATTTTTGCCTGGCTCCATTTATTTATTAATTTGTAATTAGTAAATATTAAAACATATTGAAATTCTTTTTAATTATCACGTCACATAAGATAGAATCAGAAGATAAAGAACAGAGTAGAGAGAGAGAGAGAGTAGAGTAGAGAGAGAGAGAGGAGTAGAGAGAGAGCAGAGAGAAGAGAGAAGAGAGAGAGAAGCGAGAGAGAGAGAGAGAGAGAGAGAGAGAGTAAGAGAGAGAGAGATGAGAGAGAGAGAGAGAGAGAAGCGGAAATTGGGATATTCCTAAAGGATAACTAACATATAAAAAAAAATTGCAGACTTGGGGGATAGTTTAGGTTATTTAATCATTGTAAGAACATCTTCTACACGCTTCACTGAGAAGATTTATTGAAGTGTCAGCATTAGCCTGGCTCATCTAGAATGGTGCATTTTCTGATTCAACCTGCTCGATGTCACAGCACATTACGGTCACTGGTAAATCCAGCTTTGATCCAACCGGACTATCACCCAGTGCCTTGTCCATATGAACCATGTACGAGTCTTAATGTATTGCTTGTTTATTCTTCCATTTACTTCCTTTGTCAAATTGCACAAAACTCCCTAATGCGTTATTCCTCATTTTATCAATTCTTCTCACCCTTAACACGCCCTAAGAATTTGCCATCTGAAAATATATACTTAGATTATATACCTCTATTTCCAAATCATAGTTTCATTAATTACTACATTAATACCAGGTAACACATCATCCCTCATGGAAAAAGCCTAGCACATCTCAAGATTACAAGTCCCTTTACAATCCATCAAAGATTAATTGCACCAGCCACTTTCCTACCATTCGCTCGGGAACTTTCCACTATCATTTGGCATCATGTGGCCGTTTTCCCTTTCGACAACATTCATCTAAGTATTTAGGACTCCGAGACACTTGTTACAGTGCTCAATAATCTACCACATATTTCACACGCGGAACTACCCCTCACTCGACTACCAAACCTTACTCTTATCTGTCGCATTTACTTTGCCAAACCCCGCCATGTTACAAACCCTGCCAACCCCTCTCAAACTCTCTTTCAGATCGCCAAACATAAACCAAATCATGCCGATATAATACAGTTGGGCACCCTCACTCTCGTTCCTTCCGCATTCATTTCTAACTGACGTTCCCCTGCTGATCCTCCCACTAATTCTTCATAATCCGCCATCTCATGATTACCAATTATGTTAATTCAATACTTCAACTCCATTATTCTTTCAACTTATGGTGTGGTTTCGTCTGTCTTGTGGGATCCCTGTGTATCGCTTCACTACGTCATACCATACTATGATCTGTCATTCAGTAAATCCTAACCAGCCTAACACCTCTTTATTCATTAAATAACACTGACCACAAAAGCGTCCCTATTTAATCATCCATACGCTACTTTGCATAATGCCGAACCTAAATGCAATTATTTTTGTCTCTGTCATTTTCTCAATCATTTCTTTTCAATGTAAAATTTGAATGACCCCACATTCACTCGTACCAACCTTTAATTTATAATCTATTAATCAACCAATCAACCTGCAGCAAACGACTCACTCTTTTGATCAAAATACCAGCAATATATCTTCTCTACAACACAATAAACTAAATCCCCTATAATAATTTCTACAGTTTCCCTTTTCCCTCTATCCTTATATAAGGTACTATTTCGACTGTTTCCCTTCAACCCGTCCGGAACTATACTTTCTTAAACATCCTTGTTACACTAACTTCAAATCCATTCCAAACATCACCGTATCTCTCGTCAGTTCTTGACTTTTCACCAGTAACTTCCATCTATCACTGCAGGAATTTACCATTCTTATTTTTTCAAAACGTCTAGCCCATATACTTCCTCCATACAATACCTTACATCCATGGTATAACTAACACTGTTCGCATCTTTGCCCCATTCAAACCCACACCAATCATCACTAAAGCCTCGTTTCGTTACTGCTAAATGTTATGGAGAATTTCGAAGTGTTTCCTCGATACTCTCCTACATCCATTTATTCAGTTACGAAAGCACCATCCTATTCATCTTATTATATTAGCAGATTCCCTCTTATTGGCTAATCTTAGACCATTCGCCGTTGCTTTGCTACATATAAGAATAGCTGTTTAATGTGCCCGTTGCTTGTGATATCTCCCTGGTCATGTGTGTCATTGGTTCTCTGGCTTCTAAGTTCTTGTGCATGTTGATGCTCATTTTATCCTACTAGGCTATAGCTGTTGTGACTCTTTTTCCTCCTTATATCTTCAAACACCTTCTTTTGAATCTCATCATTGAGTTTACTAACATCAAGTCCTCGCTGGCTGTGTTTCGTTTTTACATTTTAACGCGGTGCTCTGCATCACCTTTATTCCTAGTCACTCACGTATACGGCTATTCCTATTTAGCAGCTATCACATATCTGCTCTCTGGCAGTCCTGATAGTCATACGAGAGTCTTTCGAGTATTCTGTCCGGCTATTATTGTGTCAGTTTCCAGATTTAAGTCACGAATTCGAAGCTAATTAGATTTGGCAAGACCCTTAAATTACCTGCTTGTTGCGCTTAACTCCACTCCTGAGTTTTCTCACTTCCTCCTTCCTTATCAGTTCCTCTCGATCCGAAACTCACAATATTTTAATCCTACATAGAAACAACATACATGTTCTCGATACGATCCCTCCTACCCCTCACTTGGCTAACATCCAATTCACAGTATTTTCAACATCTTCTCATCCAACTAAATTAATTCTAATTAATGCTTTTCCACTTGAATACCATCTAATCTGACACCCATTTTAAGTGTTATCCTTAGCACGATAATCTGAATGTTAAAGATAAGAATTATTAACACACATACCTCTTTCTTCACCGATAAATCAACTTCACCTTCCTAGCCATTCTCATTTCTCCTATCACTGAACAGATCCACCTGTTATCCATTCCTTTTGATCCAATCCCATTGAAAGGTCACCCAACACATTCCTCTGAAGCTCTTCCTTCCCATCCAAAACATTCATCAAATAACCCAGAAAATTCACATTCTCAAACATCAGTGCCGTTGGATGGAGAAATTACTAGAAAACCTAGTGAACTATTCTTTCAAACTTTAAAGAAGGACTTTTAGATTAACATTCAACAAATGCAACAGTAGCTCAGATCAGATATATGCAAACTCCTTCTCTCTCCCTTCCATTATTCCATACCAGCACAATACACATCATCAAAACATTCAAGTCATTTTCACTCAGTTTCGCTTTCATCTTTTCTCTGTCACTACAAGTAAATTCAAATTACTCTTATAAATGAAACGTCTCCACCTCTCTCCTCTTCTCGATTCAATTTTATCATCCCTGACATCCATACGTCTCTTTAGATCATTTACCACTTTTCGTCGCGAAAGATAGGATAGTCGGTATTTTACGATCTTCTCTGGAGCAGACATTAGCATTTCTGTGCAGAGAACTGAAAGTGAACCAAGCCAACTAATTAGCCACTGTCCTTCTGTTAGCCACTGTTACTTGACACGCAGAAACAGCACGTTTGTGAAAATTCTTTCTCTCTCCTCAACCACAATTGGATATAAGGTAATTGTCTGTAAGGTGTTGTGTGCAAGAGATAGTGTTTATAGAGACGCAAAGGAGAAGGGCGTACAATCCGCTAACCGAAAATTATTATGTGGAAAGCTTACAGATCACCTAATCCATTTGAAAGAGCTTTCATCGATCGAGTGCGTTGTGTTCTAAGGCCTCTGAACTATACAACCATATTAGTATATATATATGATTATATATATAATAGTAAATATATATATATAGTATAATATATATATAGATATATATATATAAATATATATATATAATATATATATGAACCATCCACATAGAAATACAGGGTATAGTATATATATATATAAATGATAATCTATATATTATATTATATTATATATATATATAATATATATATTATATATATATATATATATTTATATATATAAATAATAGTTATATAATGATATATATGAATAGGTATGCGCGGCTCGTCCTAAAATATATTGGTAGTTGCATTTTACATTTTACACTCACATCACAGCACACACCCACCCACATATATAATATATATATATATATTGTTTAATATTATATATATGCGTATATATATATATAAGTATAATATATATTATATATAGTATATATATATTTAATATATATTATGTTGTGTGTGTGTGGTGTGTGTTTGTGTTGTGTGTGCTTGTGTGTGTGTGTGAGTGCGTGTGTGTTTCAATAAAAGAGAGCATTGATGACCGTAAAGCATGTAAAATCTAGGAAAAATTAAAAAAATTACAAGATTTTAAAAAGTTTGTAACCTACTTACAATTTTATTTAAAAAAAGTCCAAATCTTTATCCTCAGCGCTTATTTATAAAATTATATTAAAATCGATCGAAAGCATTGTCCTAACACTGCCCATGGTGTTTCAAGAAAGGTTTTAATCCTTTTTCAAGTAGAAAAATAGCACTCAACTTCGGACGTTCCAATTGTAATGTTATAAAAATTCTAAATAGGTTCACATCTTCACTAAATAGTTGCTTCCAAGTTGATTTTCAAGTATGCACACTCAAAAAGCTATTGTCCAGACATAGAGACGAAATTCTTCTACGGTATATATTTGAATAGATAGTTCTGTTTTTAAGTTTCTTTATGTCAATGAAAGTACACTTTACAGGTTTTCATTTATGCATTCTTCTCAGGAAAGATGGGATCATACGAAGAAACATTTCTCGGCAGAATATAACTTGGCAACAATAATGTCGTGGAACGTAAATCTTCTTATCTGACAAAATAAATTAGTCACATAGATCTTTAGCCTCTCGATTAATCGGAGAATATCCGTTTTCTGCTCTTTTCAAAGTTGTGTTAGTTCCTCCTGGGAAGCTCTTCCCTATTAAAACGAATTTTCCACTCGAAATTATCACTGACATCTTGATACTGAGGGATCAGTGACCCTTTGTTTGCAGCCGGCCAAAAAAAAAAAGTCTACTGATTTAAATGGAAACAAAAGAATGCCAGAATTTGAAAATATTACCCCTCAATAATTTTTAATGTGACTGACGCAAGGTTAATTGTATTTACGTCTTGAAAATTCATCCCCATTTTATATAAATATTAACAACATGTCTTATTTCGTCAATACTTTTCAAAACTGTTAACAGACTCTTGATGAAAGTTCCACTCACCTGGTTTGAGATTGAGCGAGTAGCGAAATGATTTTGAAGATTGCTTAGCCTTGCCCACATCATTTCAAATGCTTACTGTAAATGGAAAAAAATACATATTAGCAATAAACCCAACACTAAAAACATACTTTAATCCTTTTCTCCCCTACTACGTAAAAAAAATCTTACCAAACACCAACTAAATATCACCACCTCCAATACTCTCCCTTTTAAGTACATTCCAACCTCTACACACACATCATTATCCCTCTACTTTCACGAATGCATTACTAAGTATCCCTTGCTAATGTAAATAGCTCTAATTGGTAGAAACCGCATCGACTCCCTCGCAGACAATATTAACTAGACAATATGATTTACAGACAACCCCACTCTCCCCAACCATACATAAGCTCCCAAAACAAACATAGATAGTCACGCACAATGACACCTAAATATAGATTAACCCAAGATAAGAAAAAAACAACTACATAACCTTAGAAAACTTACCGAATCTTTCTGTATAAACAACACAAAAAAACTTTAACATATCAAAAAAACGAGCTCCTAATTGATCCATCTTAAACAACATCTTAACTCCAACACCATTTTTTTAAGAAATTAATCAAAACTTTCTAATATTACTTAATTTGATTTTTAGATTCTTTATATTAATTAGTTAATTTTGTTAGATTTATAATTTAGTTCTTGTATGTAACACATCTGACAGAGGGCCTCCTTAGGCTGAAAACTAATTGTGCATCATTAATATAAATTTAGTACAATATTTTTATAAAATTTAAAAGGATTTGAAATCCTTACCTTTAGGTTTATTTTTACCTGTAACAGGCATTACCATAACAATAACTTATAAAGCGTCTCAAAGCTTTAATTTAAATATATATGATATTATTATATATATTAGTATATAGATATAATATATATATATAGATATAATTATTATATATATATAAATTAATATATATATAATTATATATATTAATATATATATATTATTTATGTATATATATATTAATATATTAATATATATATATATATATTATTATATATTAGTTATATTTTTATAGTATATATAATATTTATTATTCAGAAGAATTATTTTTTTAATGAATTTAACTCCACAATTAAAAAATAAAATCAATTCCATTGTAATACTAACTATAGGTGATTATATTATTTATTATTATTATGTATATTATTGATGATTATTATATTATTATGTATTATTGTATTATTATTATTAATATAATCGTTATATTATTATTCATAATTATATTATTAATTATTATTATAAATTAATTGATATTTTATTTGTATTAGTATTATTACAAAATTCATATTAACAAATATAGGGAAAGCAAAAAAAGTTATCAATTTTGGGGTGGGATAGGGGTTTTTATAGGGTAGAGTAATGTGAGGATGGGGAAAAGGCCTTGGAAGGGAAAAATTTGTTCGCCAATGCCCTACTTTACGATATTTATATGTATAGTATATAATTAATAATATGATATATATATAATAATATAGATATAATATATATATTATTATGAGTAGTAATATGATATGATGTTATACATACTATATATAGATCATTATTATATATATTAGTATAGAATGAAAATAGAGGTCAGAGATGAAGCGATAATTTTAAATTTCAAATAAGTACTTAGCTCCAATTATCAAATTCACATACTTTGTTAAAGGCTATATTATTATTATTATATATTATTTATATTTATATTTTATTATATTATTATTATTATATTATTCTATTATTATATATTTATTATTATTATATGTAATTATTATTATTATGATTAGTATTCCTGTGTATCAGGCTTTACGCCAGTATATAATAGAGAATTGTATGTAATATCTATCATATAGAGCCCCTTACATTACAATTTCATTATAAAATTCGATTACATCTTTTTAATATTAGTTAATAATTATTAATAAAAGACTACAAAATAGTCAAATTAATCAGACACAGATGTAAATATGGGATGAGATTTTTGAGAAATATAAGAATAAAAATTGTTTTTAAAATCTTTATCGATATCTATTATATGCGTTCATTTGGTTTTGTGTGGTGTGGATTTGGAGTTTCAAAACGTCGAGTAAGCACTACGCTTGCACGACGTTTAGATATGTTGGTAGGGTAAAGTACATTTCTATTGTTTCCAAAATATTTCGTTCATTAGCATGAGAATATTAAATTTTATAAAAGTGCATTTATTACTTACACGAGAATAGTCAAGCCTTATGTAGACGCGTAATATATAAAAATATAGTAATATATATAATAATTATTAATATATATATAATATATATTATATAATATATTATATATAGTGATATATATATATATATATATGATATATAAGAATGTATATAATGAGAAAATGTGAAACTTTAACATGCCAAATAATTAAAAAGACAAAATATCGGTTGATAAAGGATAAATAAAGTCGTTGTCGTTTGGTTCGTTGTCAATCGAAGTGTCGTGCTACAAATCATGCAACGAATAGATAATATATCTTAATATTATATATATTATATATAATGGGTATAATAATATATATAGTATATATATATATATATATATAGTATATATATGATTATATAAGTATATATTATAATATAGTATATAGATATAATATATATACATTATATTATATGTATATTTTAAAGTATAGATAATCAGTATATTATTTCAATTTTGATCAGTCTAAAGTAATATATATAATATATTTGTTTAGTCTATTATAACAGATACATTTAAGATATGTGTTGCAATAATTTAGAAAAATTATGCTTTTATAATAAAAAAAGATCTAATCTTGTAGCAAATGTGTGAAAATTATATATATATATATAATAGAATACTTTAAAGTAGAGTAATAGCACTTATTAATATATATTATTATATATAAATATATAATATATGATATATATTATATATTTATATATTATACTCTATAATATGATATGATATAATATAATATAATAATATATAGTATATATATATTATATAATGAATATTTTAAAGTAGAGGTAATCAGTACATTATTTCAATATAGTATAATAATTATAAATATAATCATAATATATAATATATATATTATATATATATATAGGCCTATATTTAGGTTTTGGATTGCTTTCAATGTATTATTATTTATATATAGATATTTAGAGGCATATGTTCTTCTTAATTTACCTCAAAAGAACACTGCGAAACTGTCAAATTTAAGTAAGTAAATACAAATAAATATTTACTAATATATTATATATATTAAATATAGATATGGTATATAGATATATTTATATATATATATATTTATATATAAAGTATATATATGAAAAGCATGCCTGAAAAACATAATATGTAAGTAGTATATAATGATATATATATATATATAGTATAGAATATAGTATGAATATAATAGGTATAGTATATATATATATATATAGTATATAGTACAATATTAGTAATATAGCAAATACTCCTCAGAGAATTCGTACAGCGCGCAAGACGCAGTGTTAGAATAAAAACAGACAATGCATCAATTAAACATGCAATACGAGTTATATTGCAACAACATTATATGGACGAAAAATACACTTGATCATCAAAATACCTTTCTTGTGCTTTAATACACACTTTTTGTCTTTGGAGACCATCTCATTCAATTGCACAATTACACGCTCTCACTCCAAAGTTCTCTAAACGCACCCATTAGATAACCTCAAGAAACAGAACTATTATGGTTAACTGTCTGAGAAGATAATACGCTCTTATGAGTGAGGCAACATAGCATGTAACAACTAATGGATTAGATAAAGTGGGTCAAACGCAAATTTTCAACATAGAAATTGAACAATGATTAGTAATCTTTGAGTAGACCTTGTTTAGTATCCCGGATGCGATAAACCTGTTGAAAGTCATGTTCAAGTAGGAAGATTGTTCTGACATAGTGGTTTTATTTGCTTTCCAGAAACTGTTTGCTGGTACATTGGGTCGGCTAACGTAAATTTTAACACTTTATCACAGAAAATAGATGTTATTGACCCCTCCTTTAGTAGCTTTAGTCTAACTCAATCAAACCATCACTTTAAATGCCGATACGATAGACTATTCTTCTGAAACACGTGTTTACGAGTTCTGCTGCTTCCACTTAATTGACGGGCAGGCAGTGCAACCTATGGTGGTGTGGAAAATATGTTAAATAGTCTGCCTAGGGATGGATAATTTATGTTGTAAATAAATTTTCGGTGACGAGTCATGCGTTGTAAAATATCCAGTCAGTTTTAGACTTTTCCTCCTTACTTTCTTAAGGGTAATCCGTGAAAAAAGGCTCGATGTTATCTTTTATAAGCTTTCTTTTTGCTTTTCACATTTATTTTTCTCTCGTCTCTCTCGTTCTCTCTCACTCTATTATATATAATTAATGTACTATATATTAGTTATAAATACTATATTATATAGTAGATATATATATATATTAATAATATCGATATTTAGCTATTTGAGTATATGGCTATATAAATGCGTAGTAGTATATAAGATAGTATATTTTGTATATATATTATTGTGGGTGTCAAAGAGACACACAA
>JABUQX010057588.1:12500-40862 GCA_015478945.1 Trachelipus rathkii
ATTTATATAAAATAATAATATATTATTTTAAATAAATTTATAGTTAATATATATATAATATATATATATATTATATATATATATATAACTATAATATTATATATATTATCGTATATAGTCTATATTCTATATTCTATATCTATATCTATATCTATATGATTATATAGTATATATATAATTTATAACATATATATTATATATGATATATATATATAATATATATATATAAATATATATATGATATATATATAATTATAGTATATATATATATATATCCTGATAATTGTCTACTAGTTCTATATCTATATCTATACTATATACTATATATATAATACTATATATATATATATGTATGTATATATATTATATATAATATATATATATGATATATAATATATATATACGTATAATATTATTATTATATCTACTATATATATAGTATATTAGTGATATATATAATATAAATATATATTATATATATATATATATATAATATATATATTATATATAATATATTATATAATATATAAATATATATAATTGTATATATATATATAATATATATATAATATAATGATATTATATATAGATATAAATATATAATATATATTAATATATATTAGTATAAAGATAATATAATAATATTATACTATTATAATATATATTATACTAATCTAATATATATATAATATAGTATATATATAAATATAATATATACATATAGTATATATATAGTTATATAAGAATATATATATATATATTATATATAGTATATATTATATAATATATATATAAGTAATATATTATATATATTACTATACAAATATATCCATATATATATATAAATAATAGATATAGATATTATAATATATAATATATATCTATATATATATTAATATATATATATATAAATATAATATATAATATATATAATATATATAACAACTATAATATTATATAAGATATATTAATAGTAAATAAATATATATATATATAATAAAGTAGTATATATAATATATATATAATATATATAATATATTATAATATATATAATATAAATATATAAATAATATTAAATATATATAATATATATAATATATAAAATATAAATAAAACTAGATATATAATAATATATAAAAGATATTAATATAAATATAGATATATTAATGTGTATAAATATATAATATATTAATATATATATATATAACATATATATATTATATATATATAATATATATTATATAATATATAGTGTATATATATATGGATGAGATCATCTCAGAATCTCCAAACTTCGACGTTCTATGGCTTAAAATCTTTCTTCTTTCTACTTCAATAATCATGTGCTCGGCTACTGTTATCCTGGCAAAACAGATTTTCACGCACACAACGCATGACTGTTAGTAGGTCTTCTCACCAATACTGAGGCCTGCTAATTATGGGATTTCAACTGTCACACTTGAATGATTGGTGCCTTCATACGATCTCACGTGAGAGGAGGCCGAAGCATTAATCATTTTTAATGATCTGGAGCAACTAATTAAGGAACCTACACACATTCCAGATCGTCCAAACCCAATTCTTGAACACACTTGACCTTTGTTTCACTACTAGTACTTTTCTCTATAAATACACCACCTTCGCTACTATTGGTAATCCGACCACAACCTTATATCTCCTAATTTTAATAATTTCTTTCAAAGAACCAAATCCTCCCATTTGTGAACTTTCTGACACTCTAGTCAGGCCGTTTTGGGGCTGTGTGTCGCTTCCACGCTAACTATAACTGTCGTGACTTTTTTGACTCCTGAAGTTGCTCGGTTTCAGGCCTTAAGATCGGACTGTCATCTTATGATGGTTGAGTCAGGTTCATTCCTTCTTCGACTAAATCTTTCTCTCCTCAAAATCCATGGTTCGATCGTGCTTGTTCTAAAGCCATTCAAGCTTGAAATCCACCCTTGCAAGGAAAACTGCTCTCAAATCTGGTGGATGGGGCTCTGGTTTCACCCGGTTTTTGGATAGTTTCAAGTCAAAGGCTAAAAGGCTTATAAAATGCTCTGTACTTTCCAGTTCATTTGACCCTCTATCTTTGCGGCGCTATGTTGGAACTTTATCCCTTTTCTATAGGTATCGCAGTAGCAAGTGCGAGGTATTGTGCCCACGCCGTACCACCACCTTACGACGTCTGTAGTACAAGGCTGCTGTGGCTGCACACGATTTGAGTTAACATTGGTAACTCCAAGTTTGTTAGCTGTAGTGCATCCTCTAGCCACTTCTGTTCTGTGGAATTCTCTTCAACCTTCTTTGTTTCTGATGAATTAATCTTCCGTTCACTTCAGGACCGAGGCTTGCCTCGTTATCTGCGTAATTTACGTTAGATGGTAACACTTTTGTTGCTCTTAACACCCTCTCCTTGAATAGGGTTCTCTCCATGAATGGTGGTTTCAAATATTTACTATAATATGTATTTTATTTTATTTGGATTAAGATATATATACATAAATATGATATATATATATAGTATAATTAATAATATATCTATATATATATAGTTATAGATATATCTGGCGGAGATAAGCACAGCTGGACTCTGAACATTCGTACCGATTTCACTGGGGATCTTGCCATCTCTCACCGAATTCCCTCGGGTTAGCTCCGAAGGTCGAAAGGAAATAGAACATATCTCGAAGTTCCAACAAACAAAATGAACGTAAGAATAGATTGGTGACGATGTTATCAATAAAAAGATGTCGGTTTGAATGTCTATAAGCAAGGCAACACCTGACACCATCCAGATTTATACGGAGTCAGGTAGGCTTTATCCGAAAGGAGGGAGTGCGCTGGCCCTGGCCTGCTTACTTGAATGACTATCAGAGAGGATTGTGAACGTGATCAATATATAAGACAGATCCTTGGACAAACAAAACTACGATCCTATCTCCAGAGAAATTGTCAAAGTATATAGAACTTTCCCGGATTCTTTGTCCGAAGTTACCCCATAAAGGTTCTTGAAGATAGATATTCAATAAAGCATAAAAATCAAAGGATATTTGACACTCTAAAAACCCTTTTTATCTTTACTAAAATGATCGCTCAATAAATAGTGGATGTTTGTGCTAGTTAAATGTACCCCCCAAACCCAACAAATATCAATTAGAAAGGAATTTCGTAATATAGAATATATAAGTAGAATTACTTAGATACACATTGAGAGGGTTCAAGTATCGCAATGTTATAATAGTACAATGAGCGCAGACAGCTCTGGAACCAGAATAGGAGAGTGGAAACCGAACGCTTTCAAATATTGCTCATGCATATAAAATTAAGGGAGAATAAGAAATTCAGACTCACAAAGATGAAATATGGATGGGACTAACGAGTCGACGGGAAATGGTCCAAGGGGAAAAGTAGGATTTAGGATGAATCACTACTATGATAAAGTACCATCAAGTAGAAAAGAATCAGGATGAATCCCATTGCTAAAATTGGCGTGGAGAAAGATTCAGGATGAATCACGACTCCTAATCAATTCCGCGAAGAAAGACTCAAGATGAATCCAATCTTCAAAATCGTACCAAGAAGAAGAATTCAGGAATGAATCCCAGATCAAAACTTCAGAAAGTAGAAAGATTCAGGAGGAATCCCAGCTTTCGAATTACGCAGAAGATGGATTCAGGTATGAATCCCAGCTTAAAAATCTTGAACGAAGAAGGATTCAGGATGAATCCCCGCTTTTAAACCCTGTTAATGTCCCAAAGGGGTTTCTTTCAATGGGGATAACTAGGAATGTCAATGGCCGTTTACACATGCTTACAATTACAACATAGAAAGCCAAAAACGTTGTGCTAACTTGAAACAAGAAATGTCCAGTCTAGCCCTCTTGTTCAGTATCAATAAAAAAGTGATAGTTTTACATGTGTAAATATTGATCAAATATAAGTAAAGGGTGTAATACTTGCCATTATATACACTAACCTTGAAAGAAGAACAACTTTGCTTTCCAGGGTATTCAGTTCACAATCAAAGGACAATTTATGATCATCCAGACAATATCTGCTCATTCGCTATTCAGCTTGTTTTATACAATAATTGTTTATTCATAAAATGTTATATAATAAGATATCAACTGTCATAAAGGTCATTGATTGTAAGAAGGCTAAAAGGAAAAAACTCTTGGTATAGTAATTTTGATCAAATGTATAACAGTTTCTTCTAATAGTGAAGCAATAATTAGAATAAATAATCCTACAGCTGGATGCAAGAACAGTGGTTTTGAAAATGGTCCAGACGGTATAAAGAATCATTCTCAACTAATACGAACTATACTATGGTTACAATATGCTTACCTAATTGACACCGCGTTGACGGGAGGAACAATACTCCCATAGTATATATATAGTATAAATATTAAATATAATATATAAATATGAATATAAATATTAGATATATAATTTATAGTATACATATATAGTATATAAGTTATATATATATATAATATATATAAATATATAAATATATATATAGTATATAATATATATATATATATATATATATAATAGTATAGTATATAGTAAAAATATTATATCTATATATATATATTATGTAAAATATAGTATATATATATATAGAGTATATATTATAAGATATATAATAATATATATATATATGATTAATATATATATATGTAAAGTAATAGTAGATAAATATAGTAATATATCGTTTTTTTCATTAATATTTGGATTTAGAATTAAAATTTTTTCCTATTTGCAATAGTGATGTAATATCAGATTTATTGCTTATCCATAACAATAAAGATACAATATATATGATTATATACAGTCACACACTTGACCCATTCCATATAGTAATAGAATATATAATATATATATAATATATATATAAGGTATATATATAATATTATGGTCGAATATCCTGCTACTAATATATACCCTATATTATAATATGATCAGTTATATTATACGTATAGGCTCCACTTAGAGCGAATCCTCATTGCTGCTTAGCATGGGTTATCGCGCCTCAATGCTTAGAGTAAAATAATAAAAAATATTTGATTTTCAGTTTAGTGTGACTTGAGAATAAAGATGTCAATAATTATTTTTCCTCTAACGATTATAATAAGCAATAAATTAAAATTTATATTTAATTTGCATTCTCAACCAGTCAACTTGAATAATAATTTTCCTAGTCAATCTCAAATGAACTGCGGTACACTCGACCGAAATGACCCTCTCACGCCATACGGAAACCATCCATGTGAAAGCTTGCGGAAACTTAACAGCAAAAGTTACAATGAGCTTAAAGAGAGCGGATTTCAGGGTATATCTTTATAATTCCTTCATTGTCTCGTAAATTCTAATTAATTTGGTAAGGAAACAAGCAGAAAATTATAATTTTACCTATTACATTAGGAGTAATCTATTGATCGTCGTGTCAGTTTACGTACTGAAAGTGACTGGTATTTTTCAATTATTTAATTAAAATTTTCTTAAGCGGGAGCCTTTATGTAATTAAGAATAAGTAAAATATGTGCCACTTAAAGATAGAATGGGGTTATCTCCTTCCCGCGCACCATTACAGAAATTGCAAAATACTGTCTAAGAATGAATAATTTACCAATAAAAAATACTAATAGGCCCATACATACTAATAATAAAAGTGAAAAAAAAAAACATTTGATTACGGTAAAATAAATTTTTCACCTGAAATACATGGTTGTAAGTCCTTGGATAATTAAGGAAATCCACAATTACCCAAAGACTTACAGCTATGTATTTTAGTTGACAAATTTATTTTACCTTAATAATTTTTTTTTTTCACTTTTATTATTATTTTGGATATGGCCTATCAGATTTTTATAGGTAAATTGTTCATCTGGACAATACTTTTGCAAAATTATTCTATAACATACATGATGTAATCCATTCATATTTTTAATGCACTATTTTACTTATTTTAATTATATAAGGCTATCGCTTAAAGAATTTTAATTAATAATTGAAAAATACCAGCTACTTTCAGTACGTTTTAATTAATGTAATTGAAATGCAAAACTTACTTATACTATAATAATAAATATATAAATTAAAAATGTTATAACCTTAGTATTTATAATATATGATTTGCTATATATAATATAATAACTCAACAAACGCATACTCCTGTATAACCTACTTATCGCTATGTATTAATATATATTATATATAAACAATATATATGTATACCCCCACCCCTATCGCCCACTATACATACACTATCATATATAAATATAATACACCTATAATAATAATACATATAATATATATCAATATATATACTACTATAATATAAAATACTATATAATATATTATATATATATATATATATATATCTATATAGATAAATATAATATATTATATAGTATATATATATATATATAACATAAATATATATAATAATAATACATATATTATATATACTATATAATGTACCATATAATTCATATATATATAGATATATTATATAAGATTATAATATAATATATATATATATATATATATAATAATATATAGTGTGTGTGTAGGTGGTTTGTGTGATGGAAGCCGTATCTACATGCATGATGCGTCAGCAATTCGTGTAGTGAATAATATATATATATATATATATATATATATATATAATATTATATATATAATAATATATATAATATTAATATATATATATATATATAGATATAAACGCAACTCTGTGCAAAATAATAACGAGTGAGATGCTCAATACATCCTCCTATAAATTCAAAAGCTACACGTTATGCAGATTACGTAGAAAGCAGGTGATGATTTATCCCCTGACGTAACATTTCCCTAGTGTTCTCTTCTTCTTCATTTGCGTATGATCAGTTGGATTGAATATTTATATATATATATAATATAATATTATATATATTATATATAATATATTATATAATAAATATATATATATATATAATAAAATATTATATATTATAGATATATATTAATAGAATATATATATATATATATATATATATAATATATATATATATATTATAATATAGTATTATACACATAGTATATATATATTATATAATATATAAATAATATAAATAATAATATATAGATAATAGGTAAACTGCTCCACTCTACTCACTTTCGAGTGTTAAGGAAGTATTGAAAAAAAAACCTCTGATAAGATCACCCTGCTAGGGTTGAATCTGGGCCCTAGCATATGAACGCGTATTCTGACCACACATAATCCAGATGACTAAATAAGAACGCTCAAATCTCCTGTGGTGAATATAAGCACCCACCTACAGGACATGCCACGCTCTTCCCGTCCACACTCGGGGAGCACGGATCAAGCACGAGCACCGCACAGAGGTGAAAAAACACTCAGCACACCGGGATCAATATTTTAATAGATAAGATTACAGGTCCACCTTCTACTCCACTTCGTAGTGTTAATAAAGTATTGAAAAAATACCCGCGTCGAATAATCTCACCCTGCCGGCTTGAACCTGCCCTAGCAGATGAACGCGTAATGTGCCCTGACCAACCGCCCGAATGGACTACAAAAGAAGAACGCGACAAATCTTCCTGTGGTTAATATAAGCACCCACCTACAGGACATGCCACGCTCTTCCACACTCGCTGAAGCAGCGGTCAAGCAGAGCACCGCACAAAGGTGGAAAAAACAATCTAGCAGACCGGGGAATCATGTTTTATAGAATAAGTAAACTGAATTCACCTTCTACTCCCCACTTCTGCATGTTAAACTATTAATAACAATACCGCCCTCTAGTAATTCACCCCGCTCGATTGAACCTGGCATAACAATAAACCGTTATGCTTGACCACTACGCCACGATGGACTAAAAGAAGCAACGCGTCAAATCTTCCTTTGGTGAATATAAGCACCCACCTAAATAACGGACATTGTTAATATTCACATATATCACCTATCAAATCGTAATGTAAACTAAAAAAAATTCCATAATAAAGTCATTTAAAGTAAAAAAATATGTACATTACAACCAACTTTATATATATATTTAGATGTATATATATATATTATATATATAGTAATATATATAATAATATATTAAATATTATTATATATATATATAAAATATACAACAATCGTTATCATATTAATATATAAATATATAATATATATTTGGTAACTCAAGCCTATAAACTGTAACTTAATTAGGGTGCCTACAAAGTGACTCATTTGTGTATATAGACAAAACGCACGAAAGTGATTTCGAACTGCTATATAGACCAATATAAATATATATATATAGTATATATATATATATAAATATATAATATATATATAAAGTATATATATATAGTATATATATAAATTAATATTATAAAAGTGATTCAGTAGGATCTTCACGACAATGGTATTTATTAACAATTTTATTTTATTTTCTACTTTAGGTTTTTTTAGCCAATAATCATACAAGAATAAAGTTACTTAACAAACGGTTGCAATACGAAGAAGCTAATTAAAGAAATTAAAGTTTTAAATCTAGTTCGAACATACGAACTCACATAACCTTACTTAACGTACCGCACTTAAGTAATTTATTATATATTTATATTTATTTCACTGCATGTAAAATAAAAAAACACGCATTGCACCATAAGCGTTGTAGATTTTGTTTGATAAATACATAGGAACAAAATAAAAAACTGACCCAAATTTTTTATCCCTTTGTTACCCACCAAACAATTTACAGGAGAAAGTCCACCTAATGTCAATATTATATATATTATTAGATCTTTGGTAAATTATGTAATAATATATATATATATATATAATATATAATATAGTATATATATATATAATATATAAGATAATAATATAGATTTATATATATAAAGATTCGTGTGTTTAAAGGGAGAGAAACAGAAAAAGTTTTTTCCATTCACATTAAAACTTTAAATTTCATTTTCAAAATTACAAACTTACAGAATAAGAAAGTTTCTTGAAATATATTGAATAAAATGTAAAATGATAAAATAATAATAAATAATAAGGAGAAAATGATCAACAATTAAACAACGTACATATTACAAAATTTTTATACTTTCCTTTTTATTTAATTAATTTCTTTTGATGCACTTACTAAAACAAATAAAATTTTATAGGTAATTTTGAACGATTTTTTTACATTAGATTTTTTTTTTGTAAAGGGGTAAAAATAATTTACGATTTGTTTGCAATATAATTGACAAGATAATGTATGTTATACGTGCTTAGTAGAAAAATGCTTTTAATAAACGATGTATGAACATAAAATTCAAGTATATTGTTTTATGCATTTATTTATTGTAACTGATAAATGAAATTTGTCTGCTATATACCCTTTAGATTAGATAAGCCTAATACCTATAGCTCATATATTACCGGCCAGCCATGTATAAACAATAAAAAACAAAATTAAAGCCATGAAACCTATTCTGTTATAGAATATTATAAACTTATTCAAAACGTGGTATAGAATTTTGATATATTATAGTAATTTATTTATACTATCGTTATAGTCATAATAAAAACAAATAGAAATTTCCGATAATTATATTATAGCGCATATATACGTAACAGGAATAAGAAACAAAAAACAAGAATACTGAAATTGAAAAGTTTAAATAGAAAAGATAAAATAAAAACACGCGAAATAGAAAGTACAAATAAAAGCTTGAACCTAACATTATTTAATAAGTTCTTTGAAAATCAATTCTCCGTTCCATAATTGACGAACCTTTGATGTCTTTTGTTATCTAGAAAGCAATAACGAGGAAAATAACAAGGAAAAACGAAAGGTAAATCTTCGTTCAATTTTTCCTCGCTTGAGAAATAGTCAACTGAACTTGACTTATATTTTCAGATCTTTATTTAATGTTTTTTTTCCGCGTTGTCCTCTTTTTTCATTAGACGAATCGTCATGACATCAGTTTAGTGTCCTCATTATGTTGAATGGAATTTAATTAAAAGAGGTATACTCCTCTTTTATTTACAATATATATATAATATATATAGTATATATTATAATATATAATTATATATAAGGTATATGGTCTATTTATATATATATTATTAAAACATATATATATATATATATATAATATAATAGTATAAAGATATTATATATATATATACGCGTAGAATTACTACGCTATAGCCGGCCTGGCTGTTGATATAGGCCAGTAATATTAATAGTGTTATATTATGCCCCTACGATACGGGATAGTATCATATAAGATAGTCCCGTATAGATAATTTATAGTATTAACGCTGGCTATATTATATATATAGTATATAATAATATATATAAATATATATACTAATAATAAATAGTTATAGGACAATAAACACGGATAACTATAATTATATGTATATATATACTAATAATAACTGCTAATAGTAAGTATATATTACGTCATAACTAATACCGGTGAGAGGTATTATATCTATATTACCTAGGGGTGCTGAAGATAGAATTATATATAGTACGCCTGCGGCTCGGATAAGGACTATAGCCATTAGGTATACTGTCCGACGATATTAATGATTAGCTAGACCGGTTATAATAGTAGTATATAATATTGTATATATTCTAGTATATATTAACGTTATATGAAGAAGATCAACATGTATGTATATCTTATCTTTTTATGTTACTGGTAGTGGTGTATATATCACTGAGGCCTCTATCTATCGCTATTTAGTCGCCCGCCCGGTATTCCTACTATCTTCCTACTTGCTATCAGTAATTATATAATAGACACGGTAGCTAGTATTAATAAATGGCTTGTCTAGTTATATTATAATATTATATAGTATATGATTATAAGTGCTATAACCTCTCTGATATACATGATAAATCCCAATATAGCCGTCTATATCATCTAATATACTGGTATACTCATACTTATAATGAATAGAAGTATTTACTAACAGTACTATTTGGCCTTAACTAACCGCCTAACTAGATCTGCCCTTTAATCTGATTCGATATCAGTTTGGTCAGGTCCGACTATATCTTATCGAATCTATTATTCTCTCGTAATCCCATCGATCCCTTACGCTAATTATACCAGCTCATAGGCTATCTTTAATAGTATCTATACTCGGTCTGGGGAGGCGCTTGCGTCACCTACGAGGAGCATAACATATATTATCCATATAACTACTAGCTGATGTTTATATCACTGGTTCATGCTCATAGTAACTATTAGATACTATTCTAAATATATATATAATAAGACATTAAGCATAACTATATAATAATATATAATGTCACCAGTGGGTTTAACCACTTACCCTGATGACGTAAAATCAAAAGTTACCACGCCACTCAACAAGATAGCGATAAAGAAGCTTCACCTAACGATGAGATCTTTCATCTCTCACCATCGTTTAACCCCCGAATACCCCCCCTACACTCGTGCCCAGGGCAAGTACTGGATTTATTACAAAACATTATTTAGATATCATCAATCCCTTTCAGATTTCTTAGCCTATCGTGGCGTACGTAAAACGAATCTTGTTGACACCGATCTATAGCGAAGACGTTCAAAACCCACCTTTGGACTAATGTATGTATAATGTGCAATGCGATCATCAATCTTGATTTCATCCATATATATACGTAATAATATATATCGTATTATAAATATAGTATTATTTTCTAATATTGGAGAATAATATTTATACTATTATATACTAGCACGCTATACTAGATTTTGTGGTTGTAGAATGCGGAAGTGAATGCAGATTCTAAGAGAGTAAAAGCAAGTAATTTTTACGTAGTGACTACAAATTCTAACAAGAAAAAACAGTTCAATACACGAGACTCGTATAAAGATATTTACAAGATAGTGCCCCACAAAATAAAGGCAAAAAAAAACTTTGTGCAGTTGAACAATCACCGTCCTTTACCAACCCAATACCTTACGTCTGCTTCAAGCTTAAACTATCTTTATTTCCTAATTTTATTCGTGCTTCTTCGCATGTCAAGAAACACAAGCTACAAGGTACCAACGACAATCGAGAAAACAGTCTTCAATGAGAAAGAAGAGGCTTACCTAGCACTCAAACATTCAGGTACAAAGCAGAGAGAAAAAATATATATTCAAGTGTGGATATTAATTCCACACATCACAGTCACATTTGAGCGATACCATAAACAGTAAAAGCAAAGCCAAGTGATTACCTTAATAAAGAAATGTCTTTGATTTAACCTTGCAAAATTGTGCCAATAGACAAGAAAGACAGGTAAAGAAGTGTTGTTTTTTAAGTTTAATTAATTATTTCTCATTATACAAGGCATTACAAGTAATAAATATATTCAAATAAGATTACATTCATGTTTTATTAATAGATGTGCAACACATCAGAACCCCCAATATATATATATATATTTTTTATATATATATATATTAACTCCCTTCTCCCCTTTAATTGTTTTGCTTGGCCAGCAAAACAGAGTATTAAATTTCTTTAAAGCCGTTGACTCCGAACTCCTTTTTGAAATAGTTTGTATTGGAAATTTCGAGGTACTGATATCGCTATCAGAAATCGGTAAATTTTATACAAAATATAATTATTTATATTGGAAATTTTGAGGTACTGATATCATATACATAAACACTCTTAAACCTAAAAAAAATTTGATCTATAATCACAACATATAAGATTTATTCCTCTCAGAATAAGTAAATAATGTTTACAAATGTTTAATAGTTTATGAATCAACACCCGAGTAAAAAAATATAAAGTAAGTTTAATTTTAAGTTTTAATAGACTTAGAGTAGTTTTATCACTGTTCTTATTTCACTCACACTTTAATATTGTTTTAGAAGTTTACTTTTAGAGTATCAATTAAGGCGCTAACAGTCAATTCACTTAATTAATAAAGTTTAGC
Source organism: Trachelipus rathkii (assembly GCA_015478945.1). Taxonomy (NCBI): domain Eukaryota; kingdom Metazoa; phylum Arthropoda; class Malacostraca; order Isopoda; family Trachelipodidae; genus Trachelipus; species Trachelipus rathkii. The sequence goes on from JABUQX010057588.1 coordinate 25,456, forward strand.
ACAAACTTCTTAAGTTAAAATAAATATTTGTATTCAAAAACAAAGTTACAAGTTTTGACATTGTTTCTTATATCTCTTTACTTCTTTTACTTAAGTACGACAAGATATTTGTATTTATTTATACTACTTAATTAAGACAAGACAAGATAATTGTATTTATTTTACTTAAACAAGACAAAATGATTATATTTATTACTCTCAAATACCTTGGGCATGATTAAGGGTTGTGGCTAAAGTGATGAAGACAGTTGTGAGAGCGTTTCTAAAGCCAAAGGTGTAATAACAAAAAAAGAAAAGCCCTGTGCCAAAATTAAAAGAAAAGCACTTGTTCAGGCAAGGATCCAATGTTCTGATCCTGAAGCAAAAAGGGTTCACAAGAAGGGTCCTGTACCCTGTTCCTTTAAAAAAATATATATATACATGTAAAAAAAATTTACTTAGCAAAGAAGAGTGTATGACATAAGGTCAGGAACAAAAAAAAGAATTACGCATCAGTTTACCTCAAGAGAATACAATTGAGGAATAAAGATGATCGTAGATTTCTCACGTATCTAAATCCGACTATCTTGAGGAAAGAAAGCTTGCTTACAAGACATCTATTCTAAAAACAACAAAGATAACACTTACGTAAATTGTATCCGATGAAATTCATAGGACTTATAATGATCAATATTGATCACTTCAAAAAAAACATTTCTCCTACTGACCTTAAAGGCAACTTAAAAATATGTGACTTGTAGTAAATAGTAAGAACCAACATTCACCAAAAGACTGAGAAAATTGTAGACAGCTTATAAACTACAACTGAAAAAAATATTGTACCTTATACTTTTTGTAGAAGTGAAACTCTACATTTCCTCCCCACCCGTCGAACTTTGACGGAAAAACGTTTTGCGTAAACAATAAAGGAAAAGAATTAGAAAAAAAGAAAAATTAATATGTGTAAAAAAAATGATTTTTTAAGGCCCCATTCGCCATACCCTGATAGATCTCAGATATTGCTAAGAGTTCTTTCCATCTTATGCATTTTTTGTAGCAGACACGCCCCAAATCATAAGTGACAAATCGAGGTAGAGACGAACCGTGCTGATAATCAGTCGCTACCTGAAACGTCATGCGCGTTAAGATTGCTAGTGATATTCTGTGTTCACCTTACCTCTGCAGTATAAAACGGACCGACGGAGTTGACGTTACAATGTTACAGAAGAATTGGAATCAAAGGGAGAACACTTCTAGGGTTCTGCTTAGTGCGCGTCGCATCTGATGAGCTGCTCAACAGAAGGTCGGAGTTCTTGGGAGCTCTGTGTATGATCCGAGCAAAGAAAAACCGAATGAACCTCCGCCTATGCCTTGCCTCAATGACCTCAACAGGTCGCAAATATGACCGGCTCATTGGACGACGTTCCGCTGAACTCTCGGACCTCAAGGACCGTTGTGTGTTAAGGGTTGTCGCGTCATCGTTCAACAGACCACTGACGAAGACGAAATTGTGAAAGCCACGTCCATTGTGAAAAGGTGCGTCTGGTGTAGTGTTAGTGTCAATCCAAGTGTCAAAATCTTAACATTCCCAAAATGCTTTTAACCAATCTCTTATCGGGTGTTCCATCTTATTGGAGCATCCGCCCCAATGATATACTCATTCTGGATTACTAAACTTAATGACCTATATAGAATCTCGAACGAACCATCTTAAAGCACGTCATAAGACAAAGACGTTTACCCTTCCATTCAAGCGGAAGTAATGGAGTCTAAGTAATTCATTATGAACAAGGATAGTATCCCTATTCAGAACCTTAGGATCAGAGTGTTTGAAGCTATTATACCATTCCTGAACTAACAAAAATTTTCTTGAACGGCTGAATAATTTTAAGGGTCCCCTGAAAGGTTGATTGTTTTGCAAAGCTCTCATTAACCTTCTCAATAAAGGATCAACTTGTTGACATTCAGTTATCTGAGACATAATGACTTCCACTGAATCCTGTGAATTCAACACCAAAGAAAAATTATGTAAAGTTATAGTTGTGTTAGGCAACTTGTCCAGAGTCATCTCCTCCCCACCAGAGTTCTTTAATTCATAAAGGAGATGAAGGTTTAATTCCGATAAATCCTCTTCTATCAAAATATCTGGCTCTAAATTATAATGAATTACTGGAGGACTCTTAGAATTAGGTTGTAATTGTGGATATGCGATTATTGCTGTAGTAACTGATGTTGGTAACTCCTCTGAGTTCACAGGTTTTAAAAGATTAAAGTGTATCCCTCCTCTGCAAAACAAGTAACAAGTTTCCTTTTCTGAATCAGAGGTTGATGTCCCAAATTGAAGAGGGTGTTCTTTAGAACTATACACCAACACTTTTACTTTGTACATCGTTGCAAAGGCCTGAATACTATGTGTGAATGGAAGTTGGCCTGGATATTTTAATTGTTGAAGGGTTTGTTTTTCACCTTTGCCAGTTGGCAAATGATAGTCTTTTCGATGATCTATTAATTCTTCTATTATGTTTACACGTAGTGCTATATGTTGACTTACATTATTATATAAATACTGTGAAAAACATTGAAAAAGGGAATCCCCTCCTCCAGGCATAGAATGTTCTATAAATCCGTCTGGGATTTCTGGGATATAACTCTTATCGATTGTTTCAGATTTAATTTCATAAGGATTACGAGACAAAAAGTCTGCTACTATATTTTGTTTGCCTGGTAAATAGTGAAGCTCATAATCGAGGTCGTTCCTCCAGATTCGGCAACTGATGGTTACAACGTGGCATGTTTTGCAGATGAGGAATCGGTTTGTGGACTGTGATTCCTGACTTTAATCTATAAAGAACGGTTTAATGACCGACGGCCACAAGAATGGCAGCAACCTCCCTCATCATAGTTGAGCAAGGACCCCCTTTGAGCTTAAAAACTGGTGAGACATGTAATGCTAAGGGTTTCTTCATTATCGCGAACTGGCTAGACAGGGCCCTGCACCATCTGTCCGACCCATTCTGTATATAAGTAAAAGGTGTGCCTTTTTCTTAACGATCCGATAAAAGTAATAAGGGTGTTAGTAAGAGTGTTTAATTTGTCAAAACTTGTTGCATCGTGCCGCCCCGAATGGATGATCTTACATTTAATAGGTCAAACAGGGTTTGCATCACTCTGACAGTTCGGTATATCCGGCGAATAAAAATAACCAGTCCAATAAACGCGAACTTTTAACTGTATTGTGCTGAAGTCCTGCATTCTTAGACTCTTTTCCAAGGGAATCATACCCTAACTCGAAAGTTACGTGTCCCAGGAACTTTACTTCTCGCTATAACATTCGTTTTTGACAAGTCAATGAAGCCGTAACCATCAATGCGAGCCCTCTCAAATAGCTGCCAAATGTTCTGCAAAGGTTTAGTGATGAATTTGGGGCGGGGGGGTCATGACATCGTCCAGATAAACCCTAACTCTTTCCATAAAGGTGACTCAAGTATCAGTGCAGGCCTCTTGGAACGTGCGGGTCCATTTTTAGCCTCAAGCAACAATACTTCACGCTTCGCATCTTATAAAGGTTACTATAGGTGAAATGGCGAAGACAGCATCGAGAACGTCCAACCCATATCCCATTGGAATTCTACGAATGCCTTTGGCGTAACTAACAGATCACGCGTGCTCGCCTTCCGAGGAGAGACCATGCACTTGACTACCGAGTCATCCCTGCATGGTGTAAAGCTATGTATTGAAATAAGTCAGGTTATCTGACGATGTGCTATCATCAACTAAAACCTCTGTCAGAACATTGGCATAATTAGAAGAGGTGCTTACAGCATTCATGGTTAACGGCTTCAAATTGAAACCTTCAAAAACGAATTTACTAAGACGAGAAGTAAGCTTCCTGGGACACGTAATTTCGAGTAAGGGTATATGATCCCTTGTGAAAAGAACTCAAAGGAACCAGGATCTCTCAAAGCATCCAACTACAGTTAGAAAAGTTCGACAACATTATGACTGGTTAATTTTAATCGCCGCGATATACCGCAACTGTCAGTGACTTGCAAAACCCTTCTTGAACCTATTAAGTAAATCAACCACCGTGGACGCGAATGTCAACAAGCTTGACAAATAAAAGCAACTCTAAATAAACCACCCTATTAACTTATCCGATCGGTACAGAAAAAAGCACAACCCTATACTATACAGGCATCGGATAGTGCAGAGCCTGTCACCAGTCCAGGATAAGAAAAAAACTCTACTAGCACAACATCCAACAGTATTTCAAAGGCTCAAAGGGTATAGCACTACTGAGAGGGAGTGCTGCCATTCTTGGCCGGCAGGTCCATTTAAAACACGTTCTATAAAGATAACAGCAGAATATCACAGATCACAAACCTATCCATTCTGAAAAACAGTGCCACTGTAAACATCCGATTGCCGAACTCTGGAGAATAACGACCTCGATTATGATCTCCTATTACCAAGGCCAACAAATATTATCAGATTTATGCTCGAATCCTTATGAAATTAAATCGGAAACAATGAAAAGTTATATCCCAGAAATCCCAGACGGATTTATAGAACATTCTATGCCTGGAGGAGGGTTTTTCAATGTTTTTCACAGTATTTATATAATAATGTAAGTCAACATATAGCACTACGTGTAAACATAATAGAAGAATTAATAGATCATCGAAAAGACTATCATTTGCCAACTGGCAAAGGTGAAAAACAAACCCTTCAACAATTAAAATTGTCAAAATATCCAGGCCAACTTCCATTCACACATAGTATTCAAGCCTTTGCAACGATGTACAAAGTGTTGGTGTATAGTTCTAAAGAACACCCTCTTCAATTTGGGACATCAACCTCTGATTCAGAAAAGGAAACTTGTTACTTGTTTTGCAGAGGAGGGATACACTTTAATCTTTTAAAACCTGTGAACTCAGAGGAGTTACCAACATCAGTTACTACAGCAATAATCGCATATCCACAATTACAACCTAATTCTAAGAGTCCTCCAGTAATTCATTATAATTTAGAGCCAGATATTTTGATAGAAGAGGATTTATCGGAATTAAACCTTCATCTCCTTTATGAATTAAAGAACTCTGGTGGGGAGGAGATGACTCTGGACAAGTTGCCTAACACAACTATAACTTTACATAATTTTTCTTTGGTGTTGAATTCACAGGATTCAGTGGAAGTCATTATGTCTCAGATAACTGAATGTCAACAAGTTGATCCTTTATTGAGAAGGTTAATGAGAGCTTTGCAAAACAATCAACCTTTCAGGGGACCCTTAAAATTATTCAGCCGTTCAAGAAAATTTTTGTTAGTTCAGGATGACCACATAATCCACAGTAATCGTTCATAATGAATTACTTAGACTCCATACTTCCGCTTTGCAATGGAAGGGTAAACGTACTTTGTCGATGACCGATGCTTTAAGACTGGTTCGTCGAGATCTATATAGTCAATATCAGCTTTTAGTAAATCCCAAGAATGAAGTATATTCATTGGGGGCTGATGGCTACAATAAAGATGGGATACACCCGAATAAAGAATTTGTTAAAGCATTTTGGGAAATGTTAAAAGATTTTGACACGTTGGATATGAATACTAAACTACCACCAGACGCACCTTTTCAAATGACAGTAGCTTCACAATTTCGTCTTCGTCAGGGTCTTGTAAAAGATGACGACACAACCCTTAACACCACAACGTCCCTTGCAGGTCCAAGTTCAGCCGGAACGTCGTCAAAAGAACGGACATACTTGCGACCTGTGAGGTCATCTGAGGCTAGACATAGGCCGGAGGTTCATTCGAGTCTTTCTTGCTCGGATCAGAACCAAACCGCTCCCAAGAACCTCCGACCTTCCTTTGAGCAGTCACGTGCGATCCAAGGAGAAACACCTGAAGTGTCTCCCTTTGATCCAATTCCTTCTGAATATTCATTCAAACGTCCAACTCCGTCGTCCTTTTATACTCCAGAGAGTAAGGTGACACCACGAATATCACTAGCAAAATCCTTACAACGAATGACGTTTCAGGAAGCAGACCTGATACAGGGTTCTTATAATCGATTTGTCACTTATGCTTTGGGGGTACTGCATACAAAAAATGACCATATAGATGGAAAAGAATTTAGACATATACTTGAGAATCTCACTCAGGGATATGAGCAGAATGGGCCTTAAATATATTTTTTTACACATATTACACTTTTCTCTTTTCTTTTTTTCTATTGTTCTACCAGCTCCCCCGTTTTTCCGTCAAAGTTCGACGGGTGGGGAGGAAAATGTAGAGTTTCACTTCTACAAAAAGTATAAGGATAAAATTTTTTTCAGTTGTAGTTTATAAGTTGTCTACAATTTTCTCAGTCTTTTGGTGAATGTTGGTTCTTACTATTTACTACAAGTCACATATTTTTTAAGTTGCCTTTTTAAGGTTAGTAGGAGAAATTTTTTTGAAGTGATCAATATTGATCATTAATAAGTCCTATGAATTTCATCGGATACAATTTACGTAAGTGTTATCTTTGTTGTTTTTAGGATAGATGTCTTGTAAGCAAACTTTCTTTCCTCAAGATAGTCAGATTTAGATTCTCGTGAAAGCTACGATCATCTTTATTCCTCAATTGTATTCTCTTGAGGTAAACTAATGCGTAATTCTTTTTTTACCTGACCTTATAAGTTAAAGTAAATCATACACTTTTCTTTGCTAAGTAATTTTTTTACATGTATATATATATTTTTAAAGGAACAGGGTACAGGACCCTTCTTGTGAACCCTTTTGCTTCAGGATCAGAGTGCTGGATCCCTGCCTGAACAAGTGCTTTTTCTTTTTAATTGGGGCACAAGGCTTTTCTTACAATTTCCCTGTCCTGTGTTAGTTAAGCAGAACAAGATTTTTTTTTGTTATCACACCGTTGGCTTTTGATACGCACTCACAACCGTTTTCATCACTTTATTCAACCCTTAATCATGCCCAAGGTATTTAAGAGTAATAAATATAATCATCTTGTCTTGTTTAAGTAAAATAAATACAATTATCTTGTCTTGTTTAAGTACAAATAAATACAAATATCTTGTCTTATTTAAGTAAGAGAAATAAAGAAATATAAAAACAATGTCAAAAATTGTAACTTTTTTTTCTCTTTTCTTTGAATACAAATATTTATTTTGACTTAAGAAGTTTGTGCTAAACTTTATTAATTAAGTGAACTGACTGTTAGTGCCTTAATTGATACTTTAAAAGTAAACTTCTAAACAATATTAAAGTGTGAGTGAAATAAGAACAGTGATAAAACTACTCTAAGTCTATTAAAACTTAAAATTAAACTTACTTTATATTTTTTTACTCGGGTGTTGATTCACAAACTTGTAAGCATTTATAAACATTACTTACTTATTCTGAGAGGAATCAGTCTTATATGCTGTGATTATAGATCAATTTTTTTAGGTTTAAGAGCATTTATGTATATAATTATCTAATTTATGATAGCGATATCAGTACCTCAAAATTTCCAATACAAATAATTATTTTTGTATAAAATTTACCCATTTCTGATAGCGATATCAGTACCTCAAAATTTCCAATACAAACTATTTAAAAAGGAGTTCGGAGTCAACGGCCTTAAGAAAAATAATACTTTGTTTTGCTGGACAAGCAAAACAACTAAGGGGGAGAAGGGAGCAAATATATATATATATAGGAATATATATATATATATGTCTATGTTTAAGTAAAATATAATTATATATATATAATATATATATATATTATATATATTATATTATTATATATATATTATATATATATATACTATATAAATATATATATATATATATATATATTAGTTCTATGTATTATACATCCATTATATGCTGTAAGGATGGATAATAAAACATGAATGTAATCCTATTTGAGTATACTTATTGCTTGTAATACCTTGTATAATGAGAAATAATTAATTAACTTAAAAAAACCACACGTTCTCTATCTGTCATTCCTTTCTATTGGTTACAATTTTGCAAGGTTTATCAAAGAAATTTTTTCTATTAAGGTATCATTTGGCTTTGCTTTACTGATTTATGATTCTCTAAAACATTTGTTGTGTGGCATTAATCTTTGAATCTAATATTTTTTTCATGTACTGCCTGAATGTTGGAGCTTGGAAACCTTTTATTACTTTTTTGAAGAACTGTTTTCTGATTGTCCTTGGTCACCTTAGCTTGATGTTATACTTTGCATGCGAATGAAGCACAAACAAAATTAGATATAAGAATAGTTTAAGCATTTAAACCAGACGAAGGTCATTGGAGTGGAAAAGGACGGTGAGTGTTCATGCAACAAATTTTTTTGTCTTTATTTTGTGGGGCATTATCTTATTAAATAATCTTTATACGATCTCTTGTTATTGAAACTGATTTTTCTTCCATTGCAAGGACTTTTGTAAGTCATTACCGTAAAACAATTACACTTGCTTATACTCCTTTGGAATCTGCATTCACTTTACATTCCGACAACTCCACACACAAAAATATATATATATATATATGCGTATGTATATTAAAAGAAAAAAAATTTATACTATATATATATATATATATATTATATTATATATATATATATATATGTATATATATATATATATATATATATATTTATATTGGTTTTGTGTGGTGAATCTGAAGAGAGTTTGAGAGGATTAGTAGAGAGATTTGGCAGGGTGTATAAAAGGAGGGGGTTGAAAGTAAACGTAGATAAGAGCAAGGTTATGGTTGTGAGTGAGTACAGTCCTTGGTGTGAAGTATGTTGGATTGTGAGCAGCTGGAACAAGTTCTGAGTTTAAAATATTTGAGGATATATGTTGGATTGAAAAGGGAACAGGATGATGCAACATGTAGTAGGAAAGTTGTGAATGGCAGGAAGGTGGCTGTAAAGGGACTAAGTCTTGAGTGTGCTAGGGTCTTACATGAGGGTATGTTGTTACCTGTGTTAATGTATAGTAGTGAGACTATGGTCTGGATAAGAGATATAGATCTAAGTTCAATGGTTTCAGATGGTCAATCTTAGAGGCGTGTTAGGTGTAAAAAGATTAATTATTAAAAATAACGTATTAGAGAGTTATGAGGTGTGAAGAAAGGGGTAAATGAGAGAATAAAATGAAAATACGCTGAGATGGTTTTTGGTCATGTGGAAAGGATAAAAGGACAGTCCATTGGTTAAACGGATGTATAGTGGTGTGTGTGTTGGGAATCAACCGGCTGGGAGATGAAAAAAAGTGGATTAAGTCAGTAAACAAATGCCTCCTGGAGGAGAGAATGTTAGTTTGGCAGAGTCGAGATAAGAGGTGCATAATAGGAGGGAATAGAGGGGTTTGCGAGGGGGTATGTTGTGACCCACCAGGGCAGGGGAATGAACCCTAACACTTGACGATAAATGTCTAGTAGGGTCCATCTCCTAGTCTTGAAGCTCTAAGGGTGGATTTCTGACTGCAACGAGTTCTCACTAATAGGTATAGAGGGGGCAGTAAGGCTGGGCTTTCTTTTCGACTTGTGTCATGTTCTACTACTACTTCTCTTTTCCGATGCATGTCACGCACCTTACCCCCAGTCTTTGGGAAAAAATTGAAAATGACGTAGCAACACTAATGTAATGTTTTTTGGATAAATTTATACACCCATTTCGAAAGAGAAAAGATTATCTACAATATTTGTTTTGATGACACATGCAAAAATTGTTTAGATTTTGTGTAATTTCTTCCCAAATATCAATGAATAGCATTTTAATCATCAATTTATAACATGAATTTTCTGCTGAACCTTTCCAAAAGAAAACTTTTTTTTGGCCAAAAGCAGATTTCACTAAATACTTGCCATAGCCCATTATTTTTTAAAATAAGTCACAAATAGCAGCAATATATGGAGAATTTTTATTTTATTTTATTTTTTTTTTGCTAAATCAACTTTTTCTTTCTCCATAAAATTTAAAAGTTATCCAAAATATATCAAAATTTTTTATTTGCAAGGGATGAGGTTCATTTGAAATGTAGTTCATTAATACAAAATTGAAATAAAAAAGAAAAGTATAAACAAGTGGTTGGATTTTTTGCTAAATCTCCGAAATAAGCAGCTCATATGTAAAAAAATTTTTTTTTTAGAAAATAGCCACGAAAGTTGAACTGTCAGCAGTGGCAAAAACCGTTGGGTATACAACAAATTTATATACCAAATGAAAAAATGTGTATCTCACCAATTTTTACAAGTTGTATAAAAATTTAATTCTAATCAGATGAATAGTAAAAAGTTTATTGCGATTTTTCCTTTTTAGTTGCAAAAAATAAAGAAAAAAATTCAAATAATTGGTGCAAATAGCTATAAACTTTTTTAGCTATTGCATCTGATTAGAATTTTAAATTTTTACAACTCTGTAAAAAATTGGTGAGATACAAATTTTTTTATTCATTTGGTATATAAAAACAGTAACCACGGTTTTGCCACTGCTGACAGTATTCAACTTCTTGACTATTTTACTAAAAAAATTTTTTTCAATTGAGCTGCATTTCGGAGTTATAGCAAAAAATCCATAACTGTTTTAATACTGCATTTTTTTATTTTTCATTTTGGATTTATTTATGTTTTTTAAATTTCTCACTCTGCTAATATGAAAATCGTGATAGAAAATTTTAGAAACTTTTTCACCTTTTATGGGAACAAGAGAGTTGATTTAGCAAAAAAAATAAAATAAAATATAATTCCTCAATATTGCTGCTATTTGTGACTTATTTCATAAATATATGTGTATGGCAAGTATTTTAGTGAAATCTGCTTGAACTTTTGTAGTTCAGCAGAAATTCACCGTTAAAAATTGACTGATGAAATGATGATTCATGATATTTGGGAAGAAATTTCACAAAATCTAAACGTCTTTGCATATGTCATCAAAACAAATATTGTAGAGAAATCTTTCCTTTTTCGAATGGTGTATAATTTATTCCAAAAAAACATTACCCATTAAGTGTTGCTATCATTTTCAATTTTTTCCCACAAGACTTGGGGGTAAGGGCCTGACATGCATCGGAAAAAGAGAAGTAGTAGTAGACATGACACAAGTCGAAAGGAAGCCCACAAGCCCTTACCTGCCCCCTCTAATAGTGACCTATTATGTGAGAATTCGTATGGCAGTCAGAAAATCCACCCTAGAGCTTCACAAGACTGAGGATGGACCCTACTATGGCATATCCTCAAGTGTAGGGTTCATTCCCCTGGCCCTGGTGGGTCACACCATAACCGCCCTCGCAAACCCCTCTATTCCCCTCCTATTTAATGCACCTTTATTCTCACTTCTGCCAAACTAACATTTCTCCTCCATTCAACTTGTTTACCTGACTTATATCCACTTTTTCTCTCAGTCTCCCAGCCGGTTAATTCCCAACACACACACCACTATAACAATCCCGTTTAACAACCGACTATCATTTATCCTTCCACATGACCAAACCATCTCAGCGTATTTTCATTTATTTCTCATTTACCCCTTTCTTTCTTCACACCAATAACTCTCTAATACGTTTATTCCTCATTTTATCAATTCTTTTTCACACCTAACAAGCGCCTGCTAAGATTGACCAATCCTGAAACCATTGAACTTTAAGAATCTATATCTCTTTATTCCAGACCATAGTCTCACTACTATACATTAACACAGGTAACAAACATTACCCTCATGTAAGACCTAGCAACTCAAGACTTAGTCCTTTACAGCCACCTTCCTGCATTCACAACTTTCCTAACTACATCCTGCGTGATCCGTTCCCTTTCATCCAATATATCCTAAATTTTAAACTCAGACACTTGTTCCAGCTGCTCACCAAATAATAACATAACTTCACACAAGACTGTTCCTCACTCACACCATAACCTTTCCTCTTATCTACGTTTACTTTCAACCCCCTCCTTTTATACACCCTGCAAATCTCTCTACTAATCCTCTCAAACTCTCTCAGATTCCAACACAAAAAACCAATATAAATATAATAATATTAATATAAATATACCATATATATATATATATATATTATATATATATATTATATATATATATATACTATAATTATATATATATATATAAATAATATATATATATATATTTGTTTGTTGGAGTTTGCGGGAATGTGAAAGTGAATGCAGATTCCAAGGGAGTAAAAGCAAGTGTAATTGTTTTTACGGTAGTGACTTACAAAAGTCCTTGCAATGGAAGAAAAATCAGTTTCAATAACAAGAGATCGTATAAAGATTATTTAATAAGATAATGCCCCACAAAATAAAGACAAAAAAATTTGTTGCATGAACACTCACCGTCCTTTTCCACTCCAATGACCTTCGTCTGGTTTAAGTGCTTAAACTATTCTTATATCTAATTTTATTCGTGCTTCATTCGCATGCAAGGTATAACATCAAGCTAAGGTGAACAAGGACACTCAGAAAACAGTTCTTCAAAAAAGTATAAAAGGTTCCACTCTAAAACAGCAGGCATTAACATGAAAAATATAGAACCAAGAATTAATGCCAACACAATCACGCTTTAAAATATCATAAAATCAAGTAAAAGCAAGCCAAAATATACCTTAATAGAAAAATTTCTTTGATTTAACCTTGCAAAATTGTACCAATAGAAAGGAAAGACAGATAGAGAAGTGTGGTTTTTTTAAGTTTAATTAATTATTTCTCATTATACAAGGTATTACAAGCAATAAGTATACTCAAATAGGATTACATTCATGTTTTATTATCCATCCTTACAGCATATAATGGATGTGTAATACATCAGAACCCAATATATATATATATATATATATATATATATATATATATATATATATATATATATATATATATATATATATATATATATATATATATATATATATATATATATATATATATATTATATATATATATATATCTACAGAATATATATATATATTCCTATATATATATATATATTGCTCCCTTCTCCCCCTTAGTTGTTTTGCTTGGCCAGCAAAACAGAGTAGTAAGTTTTTTTTTTTTTAGGCCGTTGACTCCGAACTCCTTTTTAAATTTAGTTTGTATTGGAAATTTCGAGGTACTGATATCGCTATCAGAAATCGGTAAATTTTATACAAAAATAATTATTTGTATTGGAAATTTTGAGGTACTGATATCGCTATCATAAATTAGATAATTATATACATAAATGCTCTTAAACCTAAAAAAAATTGATCTATAATCACAGCATATAAGACTGATTCCTCTCAGAATAAGTAAGTAATGTTTATAAATGTTTAAAAGTTTGTGAATCAACACCCGAGTAAAAAAATATAAAGTAAGTTTAATTTTAAGTTTATATAGGCTTAGAGTAGTTTTATCACTGTTCTTATTTCACTCACACTTTAATATTGTTTAGAAGTTTACTTTTAAAGTATCAATTAAGGCACTAACAGTCAGTTCACTTAATTAATAAAGTTTAGCACAAACTTCTTAAGTCAAAATAAATATTTGTATTCAAAGAAAAGAGAAAAAAAAGTTACAATTTTTGACATTGTTTTTATATTTCTTTATTTCTTTTACTTAAATAAGACAAGATATTTGTATTTATTTTACTTAAACAAGACAAGATATTTGTATTTATTTTACTTAAACAAGACAAGATGATTATATTTATTACTCTTAAATACCTTGGGCATGATTAAGGGTTGAATAAAGTGATGAAAACGGTTGTGAGTGCGTATCAAAAGCCAAAGGTGTGATAACAAAAAAAATCTTGTTCTGCTTAACTAACACAGGACAGGAGAAATTGTAAGAAAAGCCTTGTGCCCCAATTAAAAAGAAAAGCACTTGTTCAGGCAGGGATCCAGCACTCTGATCCTGAAGCAAAAAGGTTCACAAGAAGGGTCCTGTACCCTGTTCCTTTAAAAATATATATATACATGTAAAAATTTACTTAGCAAAGAAAAGTGTATGGATTACTTTAACTTATAAGGTAAGGAATAAAAAGAATTACGCATTAGTTTACCTCAAGATAATACAATTGAGGAATAAAGATGATCGTAGCTTTCACGAGAATCTAAATCTGACTATCTTGAGGAAAGAAAGTTTGCTTACAAGACATCTATCCTAAAAACAACAAAGATAACACTTACGTAAATTGTATCCGATGAAATCATAGGACTTATTAATGATCAATATCGATCACTTCAAAAAAAAAAGTTCTCCTACTAACCTTAAAAGGCAACAGAAAAAAAATGTGACTTGTAGTAAACAGTAAGAACTAACATTCACCAAAAGACTGAGAAAACTGTAGACAACTTATAAACTACAACTGAAAAAAATAAAAATATTGTCCTTATACTTTTTGTAGAAGTGAAACTCTACATTTTCCTCCCCACCCGTCGAACTTTGACGGAAAAACTGGGGAGCTGGTAGAACAGATAAAAAGAAAAAAAGAAAAAAAGTGTAATATGTGTAAAAAAATATTTTTAAGGCCCATTCTGCTCATATCCCTGAGTGAGATTCTCAAGTATATGCCTAAATTCTTTTCCATCTATATGGTCATTTTTTGTATGCAGTACCCCCAAAGCATAAGTGACAAATCGATTATAAGAACCCTGTATCAGGTCTGCTTCCTGAAACGTCATTCGTTGTAAGGATTTGGCTAGTGATATTCGTGGTGTCACCTTACTCTCTGGAGTATAAAAGGACGACGGAGTTGGACGTTTGAATGAATATTCAGAAGGAATTGGATCAAAGGGAGACACTTCAGGTGTTTCTCCTTGGATCGCACGTGACTGCTCAAAGGAAGGTCGGAGGTTCTTGGGAGCGGTTTGGTTCTGATCCGAGCAAGAAAGACTCGAATGAACCTCCGACCTATGTCTAGACTCCGATGACCTTACAAGTCGCAAGTATGTCCGTTCTTTTGACGACGTTCCGGCTGAACTTGGACCTGCAAGGGACGTTGTGGTGTTAAGGGTTGTATCGTCATCTTCTATAAGAACCTGACGAAGACGATATTGTGAAGCTACTGTCATTTGAAAAGGTGCGTCTGGTGGTAGTTTAGTATTCATATCCAACGTGTCAAAATCTTTTAACATTTCCCAAAATGCTTTAACAAAATCTTTATTCGGGTGTATCCCATCTTTATTGTAGCCATCAGCCCCCAATGAATATACTTCATTCTTGGGATTTACCAAAAGCTGATATTGACTATATAGATCTCAACGAACCAGTCTCAAAGCATCGGTCATCGACAAAGTGCGTTTACCTTTCCATTGCAAAGCGGAAGTATGGAGTCTAAGTAATTCATTATGAACAAGGATAGTATCCCTATTCAAAACCTTAGGATCAGAATGTTTGAAGCTATTATACCAATCCTGAACTTCCTCCGGTGCATGT